>CAUYPO010046425.1:0-23593 GCA_963574435.1 Cheirogaleus major
TTTTTCCATTCTTGAGATGCTGCACTTAGTAGAATGGGTTCCAGCTGTATCCAGGAGTATACAAGAGGTGCTATATCACCATTGTTTCTTAAAGCCGAATAGTACTCCATGGTATACATATACCACATTTTGTTGATCCACTCATGTATTGTTGGGCACCTGGATATGGAGATACCTTAAAGCGATACAAGTGGATCTACCATTTGATCCAGCAATCCCATTACTGGGCATATACCCAAAAGAACAAAAGTCGCTCTATGAAAAAGACACCTGCACTCGAATGTTTATAGCAGCACAGTTCACAATTGCAAAGTTGTGGAAGAACTCTTTAGAGGCTCTCAGTAGCAAAATGAACCAAGCAGAGGAAAGAATCAGTGAGCTCAAAGACTCACTACTTGAAAATATACAGTCAGGAGAGAAAAAGGAAAAAAAAAAAGGACAAAAAGGAACAAAGACTACCTACAAGATATAGAAAATTACCTCAAAAGACCAAATCTAATAATTATTGGTGTTCAAGAGGGAGCTGAGCAAGGGCAAGGAGTGGAAAGTTTATTCAAAGAAATAATAACAAAAACTTTCTAAAACTTGAGAAGGATAAAAATATCCAGGTACGTGACAATCTTAAAACATCAAACAGAGTCAACCCAAACAAGACTATCATGAGGTATATAATAATCAAACTCTCTAAGGTCAAGGACAAAGAGAAGATCCTAAAAGCAGCAAAGGATAAGAGGCAAGGAGCATACAAAGGAGCTCCAATTTGTCTGGCAACAGACTTCCCAACAGAAACCATACAGACCAGGAGGGAGTTTCAAAGTGCTCAAAGAAAAAAAAAGCTGCCATTTAAGAATCTTATATTCAACAAAATTATCATCGAAATATGAAGGAGAGATAGTTTGTATAGCTTGATGTAATCCAATTTGTCTATTTTTTTATTTGGTTGCCTGTGCTTTTGAGGTCTCACACACAAAAAAATCTTTGCCCAGATCAATGTCCTGGAGCATTTCCTTAATATTTTCTTTTAGTAGTTTCATTGTTTCAGGTCAGGACTTACAAGTATTTAATTTGATTTGATTTTTGTGTATTTTGAGAGAAAAGGGTCTAGCTTAATTCTTCTGCGTATAGTTATCCAGTTTTTCCAACACCAATTATTGAAGACTGCCCTTTCTCCATTGTATGTTCTCAATGCCTTTGAAGATGAGTTGATTGTAAATGTATAGATTGATATCTGAGCTGTCTATTCTGTTCCATTGGTCTGTATGTTTGTTTTAATGACAGTACCATGGTGTTTTTGTTACTATAGCTTTGTAGTAAATTTTGAAGTTGGCTAGAGTAATGCCTCTAGCTTTGTTCTTTTTGCTCAGGACTGCTTTGGCTATTTGGATTTTTTTGTGGTTCCATATAAAATTTAGGATTTCTTTGTCTCTCAAATGTTTCATTTGTGCCAGATATTTTCAGATGAAGAATAACAAAGCTATCACCAGTGAAGCAAGTAGCTTCAGAATCAACCTCCCAATAAAGGTTTCTAAGCAGCTCTGATGAAATTAATAAGAAACTATCACCAGAGTCAGTGTAAAGAAGCAATAGCTGCAAATACAAAGGCATCTGTAAGCTGAAAACCTCTCCTTGATCATTGCTTCATGGTATGTTATGTGCTCACAACTGACCTCATGACCTGGACTTGGATGCAGGGAGGAAAATACGGATAGAATAAAAGCTTTTGAAGTAAATGTCCACATGGCTTATGGATTGCTTGCCTGAAGACTATTTCCACTGTAATGAATAAGGAACATAATTAAAGATGCTTCCCAGCTGGGCATGGCAGCTCACACTTGTAATCCTAGCACTCTGGGAGGCCGAGGTGGAAGGATTGCTTGAGCTCAGGAGTTCAAGACCAGCCTGAGCAAGAGCAAAACCCTGTCTCTACCATAAATAGAAAGAAATTAGCCAAACAACTAAAAATAAAAAAAATTAGCTGGGCACGGTGGCATGTGCATATAGTCCCAGCTACTCGGAAGGCTGAGGCAGGAGGATCCCCTGAGCCCAGGAGTTTGAGGTTGCTGTGAGTTAGGCTGACACCACGGCACACTAGCCCAAGCAAGAGAGTGAGACTCGGTCTCAAAAAAAAAAAAAATGCTTCCTTTCTTATTTGAGTAAAGTCCATTCTCTACATAGTAATTCCATTATAGCCTATCTTCTTTCCCTATATATTTATATCAATTTTACCTATAAAATGTATTCAAACTAAAACATTGATTATGAAACACCAGCTTTTATGCTTTGATTGTTTATATATTATATGGCAGATTTCCCCTTAAGGAGAAACCATCCTTCACAGTTAGGCACAGATTTCATTCACCTTGGTATTACCTTGACTGGGAAGTATATTTCTAAGAATTTTGAATATAGAAAATTTTTAATAAAAGATGTTTGCTTCCGATGGCATAGATACTAAAAATTCTAGTTGATGTTGTTTGTATTGGACAGGCATAAGTTTATCTATTGCCTTACCTTTACATCAACCCTATACATACTCAAAGAAATGGGGCAGCAAGTAGGAAAATAAAGCAAGGAAAGCAGCACAGATTTTAAAGTTGAGAAAGCCAGGTGTTAATTAACCTTATAGATCAAATTCAAAAGCAACCAAAACCTAAAGTAAAAACAACAGCAAGCTTAAAAATATTTTCCGCATTCAACCATATAACTTCAAGGCCAATTCAATGTGTATAAGTGGGGGAAAAATCCTATTTTATATGGTACTAGGTAAATGAACTGAAGGTATCTCATACTAAGGACATATTTCTAGCTGATGGCCTAAACTAATCTCAATAGCATCTGTCTTTTTGAAGTTATTTCTTTCTTTGCTTCATGAATTGTGTGAGCTTTTTGCTGAAAAAAAACAGCCCATCTCTCATTAGTGCCATGGACAATGGCTGTCTGCATCAATACTGCATGGATAAAATTGTCCTTAGTGCCTATTACTCAGGTATTTGTTTCCTCTCTTTGTGGCCACCCTACTCCTGTGAACCAAGCAGGTGCTGCTTGATGTCCTGCCACCAGACATGTGTTCAACATAACCAGTCCAACAGAGTGGGGTTGGCCGGGATTTTATATATATGTAGCAACTTATTGGAAGTATAAGTCACTGTAAAGTAAAACCCAACAAAACAGGAAGATGATCCAATCAAAGCAGACATAGTGCAAGCATTTGACACCACCAAATTATAATATATCTTTCCTAGTCAGTTTTTAATAAAACAATAATTGACAACAGAACCTAAAAAAGAGTGTTACTATCTATAAGTGGTATGGCCAATTCTCAGATACAGGAAAAAGCTCTTCCAAGGTGCAACTTCAAACAATGAAATAGGTTATAACTACAAAATCTAACACAAAACAGACTGGATTTAGTCCCTTGGGAGATTGAAGTTGAAGAGAGTCACAGTGTAAACCACAAATGAAGAATGTGGAAAATTGTCACCATCAATTTCAGTGGCTTTAGAAGGCATTTGGCAGCCTGTGCAGGAAAACCAAGTAATAACAAATGATGGATTTGGCCCTGTTGTCACAGCCAAGCTGATGGATACAAATCACTCGCCTTTTAAGCTCCAAGTTGCAGAAATAGGATGCATTTGAGCTGTAAGGGGATCAAATGGATGAATGTCAAATATCAACAGATCAGAAGGTACACACTCCAATGTAGTCCATATCAATTTTCCCAAATTGGTTGTAGTAAAGAAAATTAATGTTCTCACTGAATCCTAAGAACTAGATTCTTGTATCAAACAGTTTTGTAACGACAGTAGAAGGGAAGGTAATACAGTGGATGCTTCAGGTAATGGACATTCCTACGATCACTTCAAATAACACCAGACAGGTGGGCCTGTGCCACCTCTGCATAAACCTCTGAGTAGA
The DNA here is from genome assembly GCA_963574435.1 of Cheirogaleus major. Taxonomy (NCBI): domain Eukaryota; kingdom Metazoa; phylum Chordata; class Mammalia; order Primates; family Cheirogaleidae; genus Cheirogaleus; species Cheirogaleus major. The sequence continues at coordinate 3,916 of CAUYPO010046425.1, forward strand.
GGACCGAGTGTGAGCTAAGACCATTTACCAGTCATGTGACCCTCAGACAGCCACATATTCTTTCTGAAGCTCGGTTTCTTCTTAAGGAACTTGAAAAAAAAAAAAATTTAAATTATATCTCACAAGGTTGTCTGAGGGTTAAAAGAATTAATTCTGTAAAAATGTTCTGAAATATATATGTCTAAGGATGGCTATATTCAAAGCCAATCAACTAATTCTTTCTCCCCAAATTCCTTTGAAATGACTAAAATAAAAATTAAAATTAAAATTGTATTTAAAAATGTATTAGAGCTGAAAAACAGAGAAGGTATTTGTCATTAACACCAGCTTTTAAAGGATTTCTAGTAGTATTACTATTACTACTCTACTATAGGTAAGATCAGACTATGGAAAGTAATAACCATTTGGTAAATCAATCTAAGTGATGGATATGAAGAAGTGACACTCTTATGTAATAAGTGGACAGGACTTTCCAACAGAGCCCTGGAAACAACTTAGAAAAAACTGGTATGAGCCAAGAAAGAGGGCAGGCTCTTTGGGACTCTTGGAAGACTAGCAAATTCAACAAATTAAAGGATTTCAGAAACTGCTCCAGTGCCCAGATGCACAGAAACTGGCTACAGCTCTCACTGACATTCCTCCAGCCCACAAGGTAATCCACAGGCCTCACTGCTACAGACTCATAAAAATACAATCATGTCAGTTAGAGGAGACATGAGATCTTCTCATGTCTGAAAAATACAATCACTCAAATTAAAATTTTACTGAATGGGCTAAATGACATAATGAAGGTGACAGAAAAGAGTTTGTAAACTAGAAAATAGAGCAATAGAAATTATCCAGTCTGAAAAACAGAAAGTAAGAAGGGCTAAATGAATAAATAGAACTTCACGCATCTGTAGAACAATATCACAATATCTAACACACACATACATACCCATAAATGGCAAAGTAGTTAGGCAAAATAGCAAATTCTCTGATAGTTCCTTTGCTCTTCCCTTGAACAAAAGAATTTTTGATGGATCACAAGCATCCAAACCTTCTTCCATCTCCAGGGATGGGTAGGAGACAATAAGCCATGGATCAGTTGGAAAAAAACAAATCCATTGAACAACTCCAGAAACTGCAAGCATAAATATGGGCACATACACACAACCTCTACAGCAAAGTTCATTTTCCTGCCCCCCAAAAAATACCTTTCCTGTAGCCAACATCCTACTTCCCAGTTTCTAGCACTAAGGATAATACTGGGACCAAAACAGACAATAGTCCCCACTCTTTTATGCTCATCTTCTAAAATCAGCTTATTTTATTTTCTATGTGAAACATGCCCCCCATTTTATATTGCAGCCAGGGAAAGAAGGACTGCATCTAGAAAAAGGTAACAATGATTGCAGCCATAAAAAGATAAACCAAAGACCAAGAAAGAAATTTTTCAGATTAAAAAATATGACAACTAAATTTAAAAAAAAACGAATCAAAGCAGTAAAGAACAGAGTGGATACTGCCACAAAGCGAATATTTGATTCAGAAATAGGAATAATCAAACTGCCTATAAGGGATAAGTTGGCAAGTATTTTAAGCTGTGGATTCTACATACAGTCTCTGTTGCTTCTGCTACTGCTTCTCCTTCTCCTTTTCTTTGTTAAACATTCGGAGAAAGAAAAAGTTTACATCCGAAAAAAAAGAAAAATTATGTTCACATTAGACTTCTTTTCTGTTAATCACCAGAGGACATTGGAGCAAAGTCTATAGCTTAACAAGTTGGGGATCTAGTCAAGCCACTTTACGCAGGTGCCAAAGCAACAGAGCTTCCAAGGTCCAATAACCCAACAGTCCACTAGCTGCTGACCCCTCCTAGATAAAAACAGCTAAAAAATGTACTTAGATAATAGAGAAATACATTTTTTAAAAAAGTATTTCAAGAAGAAAATTGAGCTATAGAATATGGTGAAAAAAACTTCTGAGAAGATGTTGGCATAAGTCTATGTTTAGGAAAAAATATATATTCTATGAAATAGGAAAAAGTTAAAAGACTAAATATATGGAAATGAAAAACTGGGAAAACCTTCAGATTCATAGGCAATACTCTGGGAATGTGGCCCAAATACAAAAGAATTTTTGTCAACTTTAAGCAGAAGATCGGGTCTCCAGCTTCTGAGGCTAAGGGAGCATTGACTCACTCAGCAATTTCCTTCTCTACCTCAAAACACACCAGTCTGGGTCTTCAGTAGTTACGCTTCAATGCATCTGTGTTTGCGGTACTTCCGTGGGAAGTATCCCGGAAGTATTCCTCAAGTTGTAGGGGCAAGCCTCATCAGAAACACACAGTACCCAACTTCATTCATTTATTCACTTAAGAGATGAAACATGTCAGCACTTTCTAATGCTAGAGAGAAACAGGGAACAAAATAGACACAAATTCCTGCCCTCCTTGTGCTTATATTCTAAAATAAGCTTATTTTGTCTTCTACTTGAAGCTTCTCCCATTTTGTATTGCAAAGAAAAGAAAAGCAGGACTATAGGAAAAACCATCCCAGAAAAAAGGGCTGGGTTTTTTTTTTTCCATTTTTTTTTTTTTTCTTTATTCCTAACTTGCTTCTTAAAGTGTGAAGAGTGAGTGAGTGAAGCCTAAAAGCAACCCTACTTTACTGCTAAGAATTAGAAGTGACTGTGGGAAGCAGCAGCATATCAGCAAAGAATGAAAGGTGTGCAGTCAGGGAACCTGCTTTGAACCCTGATGTCATCAGTTGGAGGTACTATCTGTAGGACCTCAGACAAATTCCTTAACTTCTCTGTGCCTCAGTTTTCTTGTCTACATAGTAAATATAGTGATAGGATTTGCCTTACAAGGTTATTGGGAGGATTAAATTATACACACACACACACACACACACACACACACACACCACATATGTTAAGAAGACTGAGAATAGTGTCGGGTATGTAAAAAGTGCCCAGGAATCCCCACACTCACACTTAACTGCTACAGTAATCCAGAATAAATGGTGTGTCCCCTTTAAAATACAGCTTTAATTGGTAATAATAATGACTGATCACTGAACCTTTATTTCCTATTTTTAGATGGACAAAGTAGAAGTACCCCTAAGTCACCCCCCACAGCACATGCACATTCACAAGCACACACATGCATGCACACACACAGAGAGTTGCGAAGCTATAAAATGAAAAGAATTACCACATAGTAAGCATTACAAGCCAATACATAACTTGACCTCAGGTAATTCTGACTCCAACACTTTTCAGTTCCGCTTGCTCTGCCTCCTTAGAAAAAGTATCTGGATCTTTTAGTCCAAATAACCCAATCCAACTTAATTCCCTTGGGACAATGCAAAGGCTTTGAGCTGAGTGTCACTTACTCTGGCACTTTTTTTTTAATGACAAAGGCTTTTATAAAAAGAAAAGTGCAGTTTAGAAAATGGCATTATGACACTATAGGACATAAAAATGAAGCAGACTAAGCCCTTTGTGTAGAGCCCACTGCCCTCAGAGAAGAGCTTAATATGTCATTCTCAGAGAAAAACAATCCTCAGGAAAAGGGCAAGACCGATCATCTGAGACGAACCACACACTTGATAGGATGTTGAGCTACCACTTCATTGGCAGAGAGACAGCAAGAGACACATGGATGGGGTCATGACATCGAGGGATGCCATTAGAAGGGTCACTGGCCTTAAAACACCCTCTACTGCTGTTCTCACACTAATTAAGCAATAGTAAGCACTTATAAAATGCCTACTCTATGAAGGGCACTGTGTGGATGGCTTTACATACTTTATCACATTCAATCTTCACATTAATAAGAAAGATTCTATTGTTATTCAGGTTTTCTAGATGAAGATAATAAAGCTCAGGGAGGTTAAGAAATTTGCCCAAGATTATAAAACTAATAAGTGGAGTTGCTAGGAACTGAATAATAAATTCTTGACAAACAAGTTACTAAATTGAATTAAACAATATTAATCATTTGTTATTTAATTAACATGAATCATTTTTTAAGGAAGAAAGTATATTCTGCTACTGATTCTAACACAATTTATTTATAATAATTTAATTACTGACTTATAATCATGCACATTTGCATTCAGCCAACATTTTCAAGGGGACTATTAAATACAAAACATTTTACTTGGCATTGTCAGAGGTTGGGTTTTCTAATCCCAAAAAAGTATAAAGTTACAATAGAAGTTGCTCCTAATGTTCCCAGAAACTACATCATCCACACCAGGAGTGAGTGTTGGCTACCACAGTGGAATCTAGAAGCTCTTATATAACCTGAAGCCAGATTCATGTACATCCTTATCCTGCCTCCCTGCACCACCTAAAACTCCCTCAACCTTCTCCCACAGAAGACAGCTTCATGCTCTCTCAGACTTTACTGGATAATATTAAGATAACAGTTTTCTTACTTCAGTGTTGTGATATTTAAGAAAATACTGAGAAGTTTAGGACAATGTTGTTACCTACTAACTAGGGGGAAGTTTTGTAAAATGTAAAGATTAAGGGAGGGAACGAGGGTTTGAGCAGAAGTGGAGAGCAATGAAATTGCAATAAAATCTCAGCCAAACCCACTGGAAGCTCCAGAGCTAGGACGGTCCTTCAGAGTTATCTTGAGTTAGGGCAAAGGGGTCAAGCTCTTCTACCTCTATGCTGGTTAGTCAATGAATGCAGGTTGCCCTTGGAAGGACTTTGAGTGAAACAGTTTTCTTCCTGGCTCAATCTTTCAAAAGAAATTTTCAAAGAGGGCTGAACACTAATGGCTATCTTTTAGAAGCTCTCAGGAGCTGGCGAAATAAATCCTTAATTCCTAAGGGGGGATAAAGTGCACCACAACAGTTCATACCATGTGACATTTGAATACTTTTCCTTGTATATGTTCTGGCAGCAGCTCCTTTAGGATTCAAGTGTTCTTCTCTTCCTGGGGGAAACGTAAAAGGGGAAATTTAGTGGGATAACTTATAACCCCTGTTACTACTGTTGCTCATCTTGAGGCCACAGTTATTAACATTGTCTCCCTTCTCCTTTCCATTCCAAATTCCCCTCGCCCTCATCTTGCACTAATACTGATCTTGTTGAGTTGTGTGGTTGCATGACTCCATCCCTGATAGGGTCTAAGCCCCTGATAACCATACTTTTCTTATGTGATGGTTACTGAGTTTGTCCTTTTACCATCAAAATTGGTCAAAGTCTTACCAAGAGATGTCTAAGTGATCATTTGGGTCCCAGAGATGATCCTCCCTGCTGCCATCGAGTAAAAGGAGCCCTACCTCTCCACGATGACCAGAATCAATGACTCCTGCAGCACAGTGACCCTACTGCTTTGTGCTACTGCTTCCTTGGCATGAGAAGCTCAATGGATACAGGCAGCAGCCATCACTATAGTTGGATGAAACCCCTGCTGTGTCCCCTGGAAGAATGACATTCTCTATGAACTTTTACTTATAAATCCTCATATCCCAGTGTTTCAGGTTGGGAAAAATAAATTCCCATCCTGCGAATGGGCCAGTAGGAGTTCTGGTAAGTAGAATTAATCCTGCTTTTAACCCAGGGTACTCATGAATCCATTTATTCTGCCTATTGTTCTACCTAAAAGTCCTTGATTTAAACTGCATCATTTCATCCTGTGTGGTGATGCTTCATTCTTTTATCATCACTTCTAAACTAGAGCTTCAGCTATACCTTCAATAGGTCATTCCATCCCACCATCAGGCTGTCAGCTTCTAAAGGGAGCAATGTATTTTATGACCAACAGATTCTACTTTTCTGGGCCCACTCTCACTCTCACACCTCCTCTACTGAAAACTAGAATAGCTGGTCTGAAGCAATATTATGTGGGATGTTATGTTGATAGATCAAAAACTGTAAGCCCTCAGATACTGGTGCTGGCTTAGGAAAGTCAAACCCTCATTGGGAATGCATGCCTATACCTTCCAAAATAAATTGTTGCCACTTCATAAAGGGAAGGGTCTAATATGGTTAACTTGCTACCAAGTGGCTGGTTGGTGTCCTCAAGAGATGATGCCACTTACTGAAGGATCACCATTGGTCTCAGCCACTGGCAGTTGGCCATTCAGCAATATTAGCAGTTAGCCAGCCATGACATGTGAGACTTCAGACTGTTGGGCCTGTGTATGCTTCTTTCCCTGTCACCATGACTGCTTCATCTACCTTCCCATTGGACCAACAAAAAGTGTATAATATTACACAGCATATGGCATGATCTTGCTCCAAAACCCTAGGAGTCTGTAGAGTGGTTCTCCCACTGCAGCAAGCCATAAACTCCATATGACATCTTTTCCCCTAAAATGATACAACTAATAGCTTCTAATTGCTTAGATGTCCAATCATTCCCATTACTATTAGTGATCCCAGTCCTATAACAGCATCACCTACTCTACCCTGGCCCACAGAGATCTACCACTGAACATCTTAGTAATGTTGGTGCCCCTCTCATCAGCACATTCCTATTGCTTTGGTAAATAACATAGCCTCAAGTACTTCTTGCAGAATATTTGGTGGGTTTTCTTGACAGTGATTGTTGGATGCATTCTATCATGTCCATTTATCTTAGTCTTTTAATTCCTTCTTCTACCAACTTCTATAAAAATTCTGGCATTTCTCTGCCACTTAGTGTAAGTCATTGCTTTTTCCATGCATTTAGGAGCTGTACTAGCAGTATATTCACAAATGGGATATTTACCAGGGTGTTCTAATCTATATTTTATAAGAGCACTCCAATACAAATAAACACTATTTATCCAAATTGGGACCCACCACCTTTGGTCTAGCATGCTCAAAATCCAGTCCTAGGCTTACTGTCCCAGCTTCTGCCAGTGCATGTTAGCTAGATCCTATATTCCTTCAAGATATAGGTCCCTTCTTCCCTTAGTAGGCTCAGCACTGCACCAGATGGGTTACGTAGTGACTTAGCCATAGTTCTTGCCCCAAAGACCAGGAAAGGGGATTAGGAGCATTACGAAAGGGAGGTTCCTATTGTCTTATGGGAATGGCCTCTGCTTCATCAGGCAAGGTGGAGTGCTATCCCTTCATAGGAACAAGTGGACTTCTTTTGCAGGTTTACAGGGTTCAGGGGAATCTTGAAATTCAACATATTTGGGCCTCAATCCAGATAGCCTTATCCCATGTGCCAGGATCTCAATAATCGCCTTGGTTGGAAGTTTACACTTTAGCTTGATTGCTCTTGTGACTAAATCTTAGCCCTCAGCTTCTCTTCCTTTCTGCTACATGAAATGAGAACCTCTTTACATGCTATCAAGCATGTCCTCTAGCTTTCACACTTAGATTTTAATTGTTGGGTAATCACTTCATCCAGAGCATCAGTGGAGCTTAGCAATAGCTCCTCAGCTTTCTTTGTCCACTTTGGGTACCAGCTGTGACAGGTGAGGTTCTTTGAGAATCAGAGTTTGAGATATTAGTATACACAGAAAATCTAATAGAAAGCTCACCTGGGATAAATAATAGTGTAATGGAAAAGAAGGAGGTAGGATATTCAGAGGGAAAGTTGAGCTGCAATGCAGCACCCCAAAATCTCAGCCAACATGGAAAAGGTAGTATGGGCTCCAGAATTGTCCTGAGTCGAGACAAAGAGATCAGGCCTTTATGACCTTTTGTTGATCTGTAGTTGGATGTAGCCTGCCCCTGGAAGAAAGTATGACCTTAGGCAAGGGCATTTTCTTCATTCAAGGCAAACACCGAAGAGGGCTGACAGCTGAAGGCCCCCTTCCTGCAGCACCCCCAACAGTTGGGGGGAAAGACCTTCATTCCTGCGGGTGGATCTGGTGGCATTTTACCGTGCCTTCTGCCACAATCAGCTTAACTTTTCTGAAGGCTATGGTGTCACGAGCGTGTCTTTAAAAAGGACATATAAACCAAACTAGTCTGCTTACTTATCATTTGTCTTCTCAGAGAAAGTACATTAAGTTGGACTAATCCTGAAATATCTCTATAATGATTGCCTTATTTATAAGTGTTAATTTAACTTGCCCCCAACACAGCTGTCTACATCTCCCTATCCTGTTCTGAATTAGAAACTTTATCTACAATCCAGGATCAGGGAAGTAAACTGGAATAAAGAACACTGAAATGATTGAGTGGAAATTTTTATAAGGTACACAATATTATCGGGAAAAAAATTGCATTAGTTCAAATAATTGGTTTGTCAAATTTCTGGGTTTTCCCTTCATTAAAGATAATACATTTAACAACTTCAACCCACTACTGGAAATCACTTATAAGTTGTCATTATATAGTTAACACCATTGAAACACTGTCTGACTTATTTTACTGTCGACAGGAACAATTTTCGTTTTTTATTTTTTTCTAAAAATAAAATAGTCTTTACTGTGAGAATATGTCTTATAAATAATCTATCACTCTTGCAGGTTAAATTTTGCTCTCCTTTTTTCTTTCAAGTCTTATACTTATCAAAAAAGAACAATTCCAGTTTATCTGTTAAAGATCAAAGTGTATGTTCCATTTCCTTTGAAAGCAAATACCAATGTCTTACATGGCTTCAATTTCTTATATTTACTACTTCTGATTTATTTTAAGACTATAATGCCATTGTTTCTTTTTATTTATGCTTTCTTATCATCAGAATAGTTCATTTATTATGGAATTATTCTGATGTGGTGAGTAAGCAAAACTAAGAGGAAAGAAAGAAAACAGAGGTTTCAATGAACTCTCAAAGATTTGCTTTAAAAAATGAATGTATCTAATATAAAGCTAAAAGAGCCATCCATGCGTTAATGCATGACTACAACTTAGTCCATGGTGTGGCTAAGGGGCAACATTAAATATACACACTGCAGATTTGCAGATTTCAAATATCTGTTGTTTGCAGTATGAATGAGTAGTTCTTATTCCATTTTCAAAGATATCAATTGCTTATGAATACCCTTGACACAGAATTCATTGTATGCCTACAGGCCATAGATATCTGTAATTTTGAAATTGAAGTAAATCAACTTCTTCAAACATTAGGCTCCACTGTCATTATAGTTTTTATTCTCAAGGCTTTAGAAACCACATGCAGGAAGTTAAGTGGCCAGCTATTATTTGCTTCTAGTATCTATTCCCTATTAGAAATGAGGAATTAGAAATGGTAACCATCTTTCAAAACTACTCTTTCCCCATTCCTTCCTCTCTCTGCCCCTATGTGATTTTCTCCATAAATAGGCTCTAATTGGTTTAAATAAATCAGGGGAGTCAATCTACTTGGCCAAAGTGGTGAGTTTAGGAATGGGCAGGTAACCCAGTCAGAGCCAGTGAGCTCCACAGGCATGTTTGCTGAGGCTTCTAGATCCTTTTTTTTCCTCTGCAACTGGGATTTGGAAGAGGTGAGACTTGGTGCCACTGCATACATACCACTACAGCACATGGAACCAACCTAAAAATACCAGCAACCAGTGAAGAAAGTATAGACAACAGACTCAGAGAACCTGATCCTAATAACTTGGCTTAAGCATTAAATTAAGCCATGTCAAAAGCTTGTCCTAATCCTAGACTGTCAGTTTTGTGACCTAATATATTCCCTTCTGGTTAGGACAGCTCAGTTAGATTTTTCTGGCCAGCAGCCAAATGAATACTAACCAAAACCTAAGGGAAATATGACATTGATCTAAAAAGTAATTGGGGCAAAATTAGCTCTTCATTAAAAATAGGCAAAGAGGAAATTCCAAACACTATGTTAACCTTTTTATTCTTTCTAGAATGTTTATGTATCACGAGTAACTCTTTACCAACTCTTCACCAGTAATTCTTCACCAGAAATAAAGTGAATAAAAATATGTACAAAGAAAGTCAAATAGAGAATTATCAGGGGAAATATAATTAGCCCGAGGAGGTGAAATTACATTGTTATTATAAATTCACCAAAATTCAAGTTCTTGTTCTCAATCTTGCATACTTAGAAACTGAAATAAAATGTATTAGTATATCTTGATCAGTCTTTCGAACAGTATCAATATCAAACAAATTCACACAAGGCTAATATATGAAACCTAATGCCGACTTTGTAATTGAAAACTCTATTCATTTAATTTCCAGGTGTTTAAATTCTCTGTTCATCTGTTCAAAGCATATCTTACCTATTTTTTTTTAAGTGAACTTGGAAATGAAGCCAAAAGAGGGCAGAATCCTGATGCAAATTTCAGTGGTTCTCAAAGGAAGACAGTAACCATTTCCAAAAGCATTTGAATTTAACAGTGACTGATAGTGTTTGTGGGGTATTACTGGGGCTTAGTGACCAGGACTAGGATGCTATTCACATGGAAACACTTAGGTCATTCCTGACCAAAATGCCAATACATACTGAGTCTGTAGTGAGGCCTGTCAGAATGCATAAATCCCAAGATCCAATACCCTTTTATCCTTATAATGTGCTGGCTCTAGAGGCAATTACAAACTACAGCAATGAGGAGCCCTAGCATACAGCTTGTTGTCTCTGAATATCATTTTGGACTAACAGAAATTAGGGGTCATAAGAGAAAGGGCTGATTCCATACCTGGTGCAGGAAATGTACAAGACAAGCCCTGGCCATCATGTGCCAGAAAGCAAGGAAGCTGTTAAAGACTAATGAGCTCATGCCAAAGGGAAAGAGATGCCAAATTAAAAGGGCTTCCACTGGCCTAGGATAAGGTCAATGAAGCATAAAAAATAAAAGAAAAAAGTAATTACAAATACAAAAAGTAATTGCAACACATCAAATATATAAAAACCCATGAGTTCAAAAATAATTTTTAAAAACAAAAGTCATTGTTTATCATAATGGACCAACTAAATATTCTATAAACTAACAAATAAAATAAAAAATGAATATTTAATCTTGCTTGTCCTCTACACATTTCAGGATAACCAAATATTTGACCAGGAAAAATTCTTTTCCATAGAATTCCTGGTAAGTACAATAGGAATAATAAAATTAGAAAATCATCATCTTGCAAACCCAATTTTACTAATAATGGATCTAAGCAAGAGTCATCAATAGATGCTAAACCTAATGGTGTAATAGGAAGTAATCAATACTACCCATATTTAATTTGTCCAAAACTACTGAAGTTGAGTCAAATCAAGTCTTAAGAAAAAAGTATCAGTTTAGAAGAAATAGGGAGGTAGAAGGTCATTTCTAAAACTGCTCTCAGGAAAAGATAATCAGCCAAATTCATAATGCGGGGCATTCTATAAGACAAATGACCTAGTTTCTGCAAAAAATAAAAATAAATAAATAATCAGAGACATGGAGAGAAAAGAAGGAAAAGGATTGTTGTGGAATAAAAAGATGTAAAAGACATAATAATCAAATGTGATGTGAGGCTTTTGTTTGCATCTTGATTTGAACAAACCAACTGTCAGTAGATAATTTTGAGACAATTAGGGAAATTTGAACATGGCTGGAGTATTAGATGGTATTAAGAAACAGTTGTTAACATTTTTGGGTATAATAATGTCAGTAGGGGTACATAAAAAATTTATTGTCAATTAGTGAAGCATACTGAATGATTTGGGAGGAAAATAACATGAGTGCTAGCATGCTTTAAAATACTCCAGAAAAATAAAAAGTTTGTGGAGGTGGAATAGAAGATATGAGACTGGTGAAATATTGATCATTACTGAAGCCAGTTTCTTATATTATTACTTTGCATACTTTTTTGCATACCATTCTCAATAAAATATTTTTCAAAAGAAAAAGGACTAGAGATAGTAGACAAAGTTTACTTCTCTAAGTTCCATTTTAATAAATAATTTCATTAGGTAGGTTTACACTGATTAAGCCAAAGGAAGTCTTCATGGCAGCTAAATTCTTTCAGTTGCCCAGGACAAGAACCTGGATATTGTCCTTGACACTTTTCTTTCATAGCCCAGCTTGACTCCAACAGTGACTCTTGGATTTACCTTTGACATATATCATGAATCTAGCCCCCTCTCATCACTTGCATTGCATCTCTCTTCTTCAAAGTGACCACCATCTCTCCTCTGAATTATTGCAAATACCTCCTAAGTGGTATCCCTGCTTCTGCCTTTTTGCTCCTTTAATTCTCAACAAGGCAGCCAGAGGAGTTTTGTGAAAGGCTTGGTAATATCATGCCTTTGTTCATCACCTCTGCTTCTAATCTCATTGAGACTGAAAATAAAAATCTCTAATATAGCCTATAAGATTCTATGTGATCTGGACCACTACTACCTCCTGTTACTCTCCTCTTTACTCACTCCATTTCCACCCAGACTGGCCTCCTTATCATTTCTTGGACACAACAGCAAGCTCCAGCCTCAGGGCCTTTGCATTTGCTGTTTGCTCTGCCAGCCATGCACTTGCCCCAGATACCCACGGGGCTGACTCCCTCACTTCTTTTAGCTCTTTGTTCAAATGTCATCTTCCCAGAATTCCGTTTTTAAAATTAAATTCTTCTAGCTCACTCTATCCCTCTCCAATGCCTACTTTTTTTCATATCACTCACAAACATCCATCATGCATATGTTGAACTTATTTATAGTGTTTATTTCTATGTTCTCTGGCTATTTTTCATGAGGGATTTATGATGCTTTTGTTCACTATGAGATCCCTAGCATTCAGAGGAGTACCTGGGACACAGTAAGAATTCAATAGTTATTTGTTGAATTAATAAATTAAGCCATGATCTAGTAGCATTTTTCATGGCCCTAGAGGTTCATTATCCTCCCAACTGCATTGCCCTGATTAGTTTTAACAATTCATTACTTTTTTCATTATTCAGTCATTCACTAAAATCATATTTATTGAGCTCGTTTTATTCATTAGGAACTGAGAATACATATGTAATTAATCAAATAAATATGTTATTCACTCGCCTGCAATCAACTCCCAGTTCTTAGGGAAGCAGGGACACTTCACTGTCATCCTATTTTTAGTCTATATAGGTATTCAGTCAGTTATTTCAGACCCTAGGGCATGCCTTCATAAAAAGTTTTGCAAGTTGTGTGTCCCACAAAAAAAATTTAGTGGTACAGTGAGATACGTACCCCACAGTACATACAGGTTTGAGCACCTGTTAGGAGGCAGAAGGGCTGGTTTGGGTACCAAAGCAAATTGCTACTGGCCATGAAAATCCTCCTCTGGGGCTCCTCTAAGAGCAGCTTAAGAAGAGTGGGGTATGATAGCATTCCCCATGGTCTTCTAAGTTAGAGAGGAACACAAAACCACACTCAGCACTCTTTCTTGTGCCCTGATGCTCTTTAATAACTTTCCCCTGGACAAAAGGGTGATGTTACCACTGGAGGTACTCAAGGAGAACCACACAGAATAGCAGCCCAACCTACAGCCAACTGGGGGAAAGGGGAAATCACATGGGTGCAGTTCCATGCGGTAGTTAATAATTAAAGTCTTCACAGAATCCAGAAACTTCTGGTTATTTTGTGTTATTTTAGTAATATCCAGGCTAACATTGGATGGCTACTCTAATAATACATGTGCATTTTGCAAATCAGAGCTTCATCATCATTTTAAAATACTTAGATTCAAAATACTTTTTCATTATCACAAGGAATTTTAACATTGCATTTGTCAATGAAAGAAAAGGGATGCTAGTTATATTCTTTACATCTAATTTCAACTATTGTAAATTTCTGAATTGCTATGATAATGATTTAAATTTTTATCACCTATTTGTGAGCACAAAGTTTTTTGCTGATAATGATTATCAACAATTTGAAGACATCATCATTAAAAAAGTCTTAATCAGAAATTGCTTGTCATCATTTCAAGTATAAAAGTCTAATATAAAATAATAGTTATGTTCACTGAAGCAAGATCAAGTTTCTCGTTTAAAGATTTTATTTGGATGTGTTCTTCCGATTAAAGACTTAGTATTTTCCCTAACAATTTGCTTTATAAAGAGATGTATTCATTTTCATCACCATGCCGTATATATTCTCAAATTTCCTTTGCTTTACTCCAGTAAATATTATCATTTTCTATATGTGTTTAGACATGAAAAAACGTTGGGAAGCATTTCACCTAGGAAACGTGTATGCCATAAGTGAATCCATTTGCCTCTTACATGTAGACATTTTCTGACAGACAACATTTCCTGATGGCATTTCAAACCCTATTCTCTCATAGGTTGATTGCTGTGCAGACAGAGACAAGCACTAGTGACAAGAATTGCCTCCCTGTGCTATCATTCAGTCCCTCCAGTCCCTTAATATGAGATCAACAAAACTTCTCTCTTTTGAAGGAAAAATTATACCACTGTCTTAAATGTCTCGTAAATGTCACTAAAGACAATATGTGAGTTTAGTAAGAGGATACATTAAAGGTACCAATTTCTAATACAAATTAGAATAACTACTTCAGGGTCAAAGAAGTATGCCAAAATTATTTCAATCCATACCAAAATGTCATATGCTACATTTATTATAGTATGTCAGCCTACACCACAGAAAGAATTGTGGTTGGAATGATCATTGCTTTCTTTGATATCTTGAATATCTTTTAGGCCTGATTACCTTTTTTTCTAAAGAATTTAGAACATTAGCACCTAAGAGCTACCCTTATTAATAATGGGTTTAACTGGCTGATTATCAAAACGGCGTATCATCAGAGCTAAGTGACCTCAGCATGATGAAACAGGTGTGCAATTTACTAACCACATTGTAGCAGCTGTTTTCCCATTTGTATGTGTTCTTTTCTATTTGAGTTGGAAGGATCTTGTGTAACCAAAGATGATGCCTTTGCCTCACCCAAGCCAGGACTACAGCGTGCCCTTTTCCTATACAGTGTGATCTGCAAAGACATTATATGTAACCAAAATGTTTGTACCTTCATAATATTCTGAAATTAAAAAAAAAAAAAAACATAGATGAGGCTTTAGATCTGCATATCCATGGCTTATTCAAAGAAGGGATCTGTGAATGGCGTAATTGGATGTTTCTTTAACTACTAAGACAAATGTTAATCTTGGAAAATAATAATTATATTTGGAAAAAGAAAAATCATACACATGTGGATGGTGATGAGTGTAGAAAGTGGACGCCAGGACTCTGCTTCTATCACCTTTGTAGCCCCCTAGTGGGAGGCAGGTATTTTACCCCTAAGAAAAGTCTAAACTATATTGAATTAATCAAATAAAGATGAAAAATCATCTTAAATATTCATAGTACTCATCATTGGTACATTAGAGGAACACAATGTTTTTATCAATATTCAACCTTTGTTCAGAAATGAGGAAAAGTTCTGAACAGTAGACCTCCTGAAACTCTACGACCTGGTAAAAACTTACCTAAACAGGGAAGCCTGTTCTCTCAGACTCAGTTTCCATGTAAAGCAATATGCTGTAGTTTCATTTTTAAATAAGACTTGCTTTCCTGCTGCAGAAATTGAGAAGTGGAGTCTCTATGCATATAGAGAACACGCATAGCATACTGTTGAGTGCTCGCATCAGGAAGGCAGAACACCATAGATTGTAAACAAGTATATTAATACTGATGCCAGTACTAGCTCTGCTGTGTGTCTGGATAGAGTGAGGCACTCTACTTAATGTCTCACACGTATTATTACTTAGTCCTCAGAGTGCTTTTACACAGGAGGTCCTATTTGTATCCCCGTCTTACCAATAAGGAAGATAAGACTTAGCATCTGAACCAGCATTTGAACCCAAGTGTGTCTGACCCCAAATGCCATGTCTGCACTGCCTCTAATAAATGCACATTAAAAATTCTTACATTTTATACACCAGACCTAAAAAAGTTTTCCCACTGCATAACTTTTTAATTCTTTCAACATTTTTTTAAAAAAGTATAGTAATTTTTACTGATTTACAGCCTTCTATTAATTATTTGTTAAATTGTAAAATCAACTTACCTTTCAGAAACCCTTTTGTTAATATTTAGAGGCAATCTGGGGTAGGATGTGGGTATGTTAATAGACACTCGTGGAATTATTAAGCACTGATCACTGAGATTGTAACCACTGTGAGATAAGAGGATACCCCAGGCCAGAAGGTCAAGAAGAATTTTGCAGGTCATTGGCTCTGCCCAGAAATGCCTTGATGAATCACATTCCACACAGCCTCTCAGTGCTGAGCTAGCATCTACGTAGATCAAAGCTGTGCCCAGAATGGCTAATTCATGCACTAAACTCAAATGTCAAGGTTTGTTAAACACATATTCCTTTAGATAAACTACCTAAGTGGGGCACCCACTAAAAGGAAAGTGATGGATTGGATTATTTGTCTAGATTCAGATTTATAGGTTTTTATTTACTATCATAAGAGCAGCCAAACAATAAAAGCAATGGCATAGTAATAGCCTCCCAGGAAAAGAGTGAGTCTATTGCCCAAGTCTTCAGGGAGAGGCAGAAAGAGAAATTAGTGAGATTGATGAAGCTTCTAGTGATATATGATGCCGAGGTTCATAATGGTGTGTCCCACCAGTCTTTTCTGACCACAATGAATATGAATACATTATTGAAAGAATAAGTCAGTAGCTTAATGATATGAAGGCTTTCAATGTGTCAACCCAGTTATTCATTCTCTCTCTGCTCCTTTTCCCCGCCTTTAGTATTTCTTCTCCTCACTCTTAATGAAGATTGCATTGTGACTACAAAAGTGTAATAATCCCCACCCCCAGCACCACCACATCCACATCCTCTTTTCTCATAGGGTACAATACTAGTTAAGCAGCCCCATAGATCCAAAGGCAAAAATCTACCTCTGTGCCGCTTTGCATTTTTTTTCCACCCCCATTTCTACCCAACTAACTCCAAGAGAGCATATACTGGACTTCTCTCAGTGACGTGCCTTTATTATAGCAAAAGCATCTTCCTTTCTACATCTCATAGTCCCATAAAAATTAGTAGTATTTGGACAGTCATAGCATGAAAAAGTGAGAATCCTGCCTATCATCTCTTTCAGCTTTTATTCATATAGGGAAAGGATAGGAAAAGTGACAAACATTGACTAAGAGTATACTTACAATATGATAGACACCGTGGCAGATATATATACCACAACATATCATCTGGGTTAACATGAGACTATTGTATAAAGTTTGTGCCATGACCATTCCTTGCCATCCACACCCATTCTATAACCCACGGTCCCTATGTACTCAGGATAGACAAAGCCAACATAATTATATTTGACATGTTCAGAGATACAGAAACTGGTGCTTAGCTACAATCCTTGATTTTCCTGGGACCTAGAAGCTCAACAAGAAATACTTAAATCCTATGCCCCTCAATTAAGCCAAAGCCTTATATAGACATGTCTGATGAAACAGGCTAGGCATGAATGGTCATGGCAGAAAAGAATATAATGCCCTGACATAAAAACATAACAAGTGGTAAATGAGTTTGAGAAGACAGGATTTCTCAAACTCATTTTACCTGGATTTTTAGGTGAGAGGCTGCAGGTAATCCCATCCCCCATATTTGCTATTACTTATGTCATCTGTGAGGTAAAAATAGAAGATATTGTGAAACAACTAGGGGCTTTAGCTCTTTTGCTATAGCATCCCCTTTATGAACAAAGTACTGAGCAGCTGAGCTCTAGAAAAAGAATAGGATGAGGAGACTTCCAAAGAAGTTCTGGCATTATGCAAGGGTGTTGGATGCAACCTTGCAGAGACCCAGGGTATTGTGTTCAGTCCATAAACATGCATTACAAACCAACGTTTGCAGGAATTGAAACATTTTCAGGCCAATTATAACTTCTTGGCTCACATTTTTTCTCTTTGATTTTGGCCCCTGTCAGTTTCCCTTATGCTATTATGAACAAAGTTATGCATTTAAGAAGATGTTTGTTATATTTTATACAGCATTTCTAGTTGTTTTATAATGGGAGAGTTTTCAGATCCCAATCTCAATATTCCCCAAAATTTAAGCACCTTCATTTTTTAACAGAACTCTTTCTAAAATAGATTTGTGTAAGGCTGCTATTTGAAACAATGAATTAATTGATTTTTGACTGGCCTTTCAGTTACTTTAATGTGCTTTTGCCTGATGCTATTTGTTCTCTGAGAACAGTGTAGGCCTCTTCTGAACTTTGGAGTCCCAAGATATTGTTCCCTTTACTTAGCACTACCACATGGGCATCCACTGATTAATTAATTGATTTCTACTTTTTATCCATGTTGGAGAAGGTGTCACTTAGCCAACCAATCTCTTATTTTATTACAGAAGCCAGCACTCCCATTCTGTTCTCAGCTCTCTCAGCCTAATAATAGGGGAAAAAAATGTAAGGAACTGTGTGATTACATTTGACAACTGGTTCTTTCTAGGGGTGTAATCTGGAGACATGTGGCACAAAGAAAGCAGTGCATTCAGGATGTTGTAAGCACATGGAAGTAGGGTTAAAAAAAAAAAAAAAAAGCTGGTTGTATTATTGTTAGCCTAGCACTGAGTCAATTTCCTAGATTCCTGTTGTATCTTGATAGAAGTTCTCCAGGCATGCAAACTATTCCCTGAGTGCACGTTAAACACTTTCAAAACTACATTCACTCTCTTAGGCTTCTGTGGAAGTAAATTCATTAAACTGGACTTCCCCACTGGATTGAAAGACTGAATGCAGTTTCTTTAAATGCTCTTTAAGTAAAGGAAAGATGACTTTTCAAAAGTTTATTGATTTGGCAACCATTCTGAATCCATTTACAGAACAATAAGCAGAGGGCCCTTTGTTTGCTGAGTATCCCACTCTTGCCCCAGATTTCTAACCTATAGCTGTAGAGCTCTAGAGACTGCAAGCCTGGGTGAAGTATCATAAGAAGAATTTGATGGCATGGAGCGTGATGATGCTTGCCCATCTTTATCCCTCTGAATGAATTCCTATGTAAAATATCAACAATGGAGTAATGCACGGGCAGAGCAGAGAGAAGCTGGAAAATAGCACACACAGAAGTAATGAAGATGATCAAAAAAATACAAGGAAACAAGACAGTTGTGGGATTCCAGGTTGGTTGCAAACCTATCAATGAATAAGTGGGGCTAGCAAAAGTATTAACCCCAGGCTAGGAGAATAAATGCATAGCCTTTCCTTAACTACAAACATATCTCTTTTGCAAATAGATATAAAGAAGAGAAAGAAAAAGGTCACACAGGATCTTGAAAAGGCAAAGATCATAATAAAAAGGGTGGTAAGCAGGGCTTCAGTGTACCTGAAGAAAGGCGTTTAACAGCCACTGGATGTTACAATGGGACCATGGGGCCGGGCACAGTGGCTCACGCCTGTAATCCTAGCACTCTGGGAGGCCGAGGCGGGCGGATCGCTCAAGGTCAGGAGTTCGAAACCAGCCTGAGCAAGAGCGAGACCCGTCTCTACTAAAAATAGAAAGAAATTAATTGGCCAACTAAAAATATATAGAGAAAAATTAGCCGGGCATGGTGGCGCATGCCTGTAGTCCCAGCTACTCGGGAGGCTGAGGCAGCAGGATTCCTTGAGCCCAGGAGTTTGAGGTTGCTGTGAGCTAGGCTTAAGCCACGGCACTCACTCTAGCCTGGGCAACAGAGTGAGACTCTGTCTCCAAAAAAAAAAAAAAAAAAACAATGGGACCATGGACCTTTAACTATGAACATGGAAGTAAATTGGTGGAAAAAAGAAGGAAAATGTAAACACTGTTGAAGGAAGGCTTAAAAAATAATGAGAACTTTTAGATGTGGGGGTAATT
>CAUYPO010046426.1:0-17956 GCA_963574435.1 Cheirogaleus major
AACAAATGAATTTGTTTCTCTGCTGTGATGATCACCAGATATGATACACATTATTACTGATCTCTATAGGATAATTGAAGATATTTGAGGAATTATGGTTTACTGTGGGATTTAAAGGAAATGATTGAGTTAAATAAAACAGTTAAATACAATAGTGCCATCATTACATCAAAGGCATATTATCTGTGTTTCTCCTTAATTTTTGTCCAAGTGGCTACCCCGTTGTTTCTAGCCTTTGTATATGCAAATGAATGGGTCCTCCTTTGCCACTAGGGTTGTTGAATATTTTTCATGTTACTCTACCTTATTATGGAGTACAGGACATTTCCACATATAATTTTAATGATATAAAAGACTATATGAACAATAATATTTTTGCTCAATAGGGTCAAAATTTAGAAAATGTCCTTGAAGTTATTTTTTTTAAGAGGACAAAGAACGTTTCTATAATTTCCAAGGATGATCCTCTTTAGACACAAGGTATCCTTGGTCAGTAAAAAAGCTAAAAGCTTTTAAGTCTTATCTATCAATGACATCTCTACAATTTCTAATTTTTTAAAATCCAGAAAACATAGGAATATAGACAAGGCTCTTTTTACCTAGTGCATACCACTATAAAAATTTAGAAAAATATTTTATAAAATACAAAAATATAATGGGTAATTGAGGATCTAATATACTGACAAAGGAAGACATTGATTCCTTAACATTTTATTTTTATTCCTTTAAATCTTAAGAGATATACTATATATAAATAACATAACTAAAAATAGTTACTTGGTTTTTGAAAATTCATATTTATACAAATAAAATGCTTATCAAGAAGCATCATTTTATGGGTGGAAAAACTAGCTGATTATTCAGTCCTGGCTAATGTGATGACTTTAAATTCTTTTATGTAATTTAGCAAATATAGCATTGTTTGCTTATTCAGGAAAAAATTATGTTCTACTCAAATTTTATAAAACAACAGCTAACAGTTATTGAGCACACCTGGTAAGTGGTTTAGATTTATCAAAGTATATAATAGTTCTCATATTACTCCCATGGGATATGTACAAAGTATATAATAGTTCTCATATTACTCACATGGGATATGTACAATTATCACCCATTTCATAGGTGAGGAAATGAAGGCATAGGAAGATTATGCAATTGGTTCTAAGTCATACAACAGTAATAAATCCCAACAGTGGGGTTGGGATTTGAACCTAGATGTCTTAGCCACTATAGTATTAAGAGACTTGCAAGCCATGAAGACAAGTATCTAATAATATCATATTTTTAAGTATTTGAATACAACCCATAGTAAAAAGTTTATTTTACATTATGATCCAGTATACATACTCTCTTGGATTGTATTATATACCAAACAAAAGTTTCATGTAAAAACACTTGCCCTTACTACGTGTGAAATACTCTGATATATTCAATTCTACTTTGATCTTTTTCACTAAAAAATTTTAGTTGTACCCCCAAATTGTGCACATTAGTTTCATAATCCACTAATGGTTTGAAACCTGTAGTTAGAAAAACTATTACAATAAGGGACATATTAGGATATGGTAACACTAAATGGGGTTAATAATAGCTAAAGATGCCATTTATGAGGTACCTACTATGTGCCAAAATACTGTCATTGATACTTAAGTATAATATCCTCAATTCCCATTACAACCCTGAAAAGTAGGTCAAAGACACTGAGATGTGGCTCTCCCAGTGCTAAGTGATTTGTGCTATACAGATTGAGCTTGATCCAAGGTTCCTTTTTTCATCTACTCTAAAATATAAGTATTATTAAACAATTAAATTAGCACTGAGGAAGTATTTATGATTTTCTTTTGAATCTATTTACCAATAAATGGAAGATACAAGTCATCTTAATAACAGGAAACATTTTACTTAATTTTAGAGGCATAATTGCCTGGTTTGTTAAAGTAGAATTTTGCATCCTGGAACACCAAGAAAAATATTATTGAACAGCAAAATAAATTCTCTTCTAAAATGAAGTTCAGCATAAAGGATGTGAACAAGCAATTTCCAAAGAAAGAAATACAAATCCCCTTCCATCCTGATAAAAATAAAAAACAAAAACAAAGTGTTTAATTTCACTAATAATCATAAAACTAAGAGTTAAAGTAACAAAATAATAATGTTGATTTATAAATTTGGCTAAATATAGACACTGAAGGGTACAAAGACCTTAGCAATAGAAAGAAGAATAGAGTAGAAAAATACTTTATAGATGCCCAAATAACAGAACATATCGGATGCTTTCAAAGAGCTCATCCTTCTAGAAATTCTCTGTAAAGAATTGATCTTAGATGGATGTACATACAATTTAACATAAGGATATTTATAGTAACATTATTTATAATATTAGAAGTACCAGGAACTATCTAACAGGCTTCTGAACTATGTAATCTATATAATGATATAATTTTCTTAAAGGTAAATATCTATAAACCTGGAAATATTAATACATGGGAGTGTAAAATAAAATTATGAGACATATAAAGTGAGTCCAATTTTTCTAAATAAAAAAATATTGTGTAGAAAGAGGCCAGAAAGATACATTTTAAAATATTAAGCTTGTGGTAGAATATTCACTTCCCCCCATATGTCTACATTCTCAATAGATTATAAACCTGAATCATTTTAAATTACAAAAAGAAAAAAAATCTTTAAAACTATTTTACTCTTCAGAAAACAGGATCTTGCAGAATGGGTTCAATTTCCTAGTGCCAGATTTTCAAAAAAATACTTTAAAATGTAACTAAGAAGCTAAATCTCAAGAATGAATGATGCAAATACATATTTAGCAAATATGTGAAAATAGCCACTGGTTAAAATGCAGTGTAGAAAAATATCAAATTATCATAAAGGTTATGCTTTTGTCGTATAAAATGAGGAAAATCAGGATTTTTGGTTGCCATGACAACTTCCCTCTGTCCCCTTATATTAATATTCATTCTTCTTAGTAGGATTTTAATTATTTCTATCTCTAGATCTATAGATTGATATAGATTTCTCAGACTGTATAGTAAGATAGTCTACTGCAGTAACATAATGGTTTATAGTTCCATCTCTACTTAATTATTGTATTTTATAATAATAACATGAAAAATTAAAGAAGAAATAGGAAAAAAGTGAAGAAATATTACTGAAGAAAAATTATCATTACTAAAGAAAAAACGTATTCTAGTGCACGAAAGTCCCACACTGTTAAGTACTTCTTGGAATAAATACTGAAAAGACTCTGAGAGGTATTATGGAATTTTTTAGAGTATATTTTGAGGTGGAAGGCAGAGTATAGTGATTTCATTCCATCAAAGCTTCCCTTGACCTACCGCTGGTGTAGGTGGAAACCAAAAGTGAGTGCCGTGCGCATTCACCCCCTTCCATGGCCCTGTGCTTTCAGGAAGGAGGTTTCAGCTTCATTCTCTCAGATTTAGGGAGTGCTGTCTACTGATAGCTCACAGTCAAGGAGTCCCTCCAAAAGAACTGCCCTTGGCCAAAAGGAGCTACCTTGCTCCAGGTTAAACCTCCTAGCCCAGGGACAGCCCTCATGCAAAAAATGGTAGATGCTGATATAATGGCTCAGCTCTTCGCCTTGATTTGGTTCATCTCGGAAGGATCTTGTAGGATCTGCTAAAGCCTGTTATAACTGCATTTTAGTGCAGCAAACGTCTCTTTTTGCCAAACCTGCTTCCTTTGGTTTCTCACATGAACAGCATACCTTAGTAAACTCTCTCTGACTGAGAGCAGGTTCCCAGGGAATCTGACCTATAACACCCACTTTGAAATATTTTGTTGGGAAAAAAAAAAACCATTGTCAAAACTTTCATTTAAATTCCTTCCAAACCCAAGGATCCTTAGGCAGTAAGTGAAGTCTAACAGCATATCAAAATCTTCCATAAGTTTGCAAATGTTTGAGTGTCAGGCTTGAGGTGTATCTCTTCACTGGTTCAAACAGATAATTTCTCTTGCGGGAAGTAAGAGGGAAGCAAGAGATTGATTATACAGCCCTCCCTGTCATGGTGGAGGGGAGCTGACTTCTGGCAGTGGTTCCAGTGAAAGAAAGGGTTACAAGATGAAAGGTGCTTTTTCAGACCTTGGAACAAGACTAGGAATTAGGAAATTTGTATCCAAAAGGAATAAGCAAAGAGAGAGAGAGATAAATGTGAAACGATCACAGTGGCTGAATAGCTAAAAAGGCAAATAAATGTACCAGGAACAGGGGTCAAACTTTTTAATTGGCTAGCTTCTTCTACTTTTGAAGGTTGAGGAATGTTCAGATTTCACATTTTTAATATGAATTCTTTCCTTTTTTCTTATGTAGAGCAGTAAAGTTTTCCCAATTCCCTAGTGTCCATCCCCATATCCTCAAGCTGAGCAAAAGCAGTTCCTCAAGATCCATCTTTTTTTTTTTAAGGTGGAAGGAGACTGGTTGTTATATTAAGAATTGAGTTATTTCCCCATTTCACTTTAATTTTCATTGTTTAAAAAACATAATAAAGTCCTATTTCAAAAAATGTCATTTCTTCTAGGTTTATTTCTAAGCTGGCCCAACTTGTTCAAAGTCTCTATATCCTGAAAACACTGATACTTGATGTTAGTATGAGTACCTTGGAATCAAGAAAGAAATGCAAAAAAAAAAAAAAACAAAAACAAAAAACAAACACAGAAAGCATAATGAAAAATGAAACCTATTGTGTAGGTTCACTAGGCTCGTTCATTTCTGGAACATTTGAATTTAGAGCCAGAAGCAGTGAATTCTGTCACTAAGTCTTTGCATTTCTAAGTGATGTGCATGGAAAACTGATGGAACTGACAATATTGAGTGAGGTGGGGCTCCTACCACATGGGCTAGAGAAATGGCACGGAGACTGATAGTTGAGTGATGGACTAAATGTTCAACTGAATATATTCTTTCACAATATCTATTTTTTCCACATTTTTACATCTCTGAAATGGGAATTTTTCTTATACTTTCTGGCATCTTATCATTGTCTGACAGTTCAAGTTGTCATTTGCCTCTGCACCCTCAATGTGGTTGTTATTCCCATGGTGTTCTAGTCAACAGATCATTTAAAGGTGACTTGAGGGACGGAATCTGCATCCTGGCTGTTGTCTGAAGCCTACCAGTATCACCTTGTACCATCAAAACTAGCAGAATGAAAGTCAAGCAATTTGGAAGATTTGGGAGGCAACAATAGAGCAATAATTACAGAAATGCTTTATCCCAGCACTCTTGATGATACAGAGGATAACAGTGTGTGAGGAAAAACAGAAATTATCAATGCTGAGTTGAGAAAAGATTTAAAAATTTTGGGAATATATTAACCAATTTATTTTACCTTTATTTTCCTCTTGTGTATGCACAAGAGTGACACAAAATAAATCTGTCTAAATAAGTTTCAATGATCTTTTAATAAGTATAAAATAAAAATCCAAATGATAAGAAACCATTATCGACATAGTCTTAATTTGCAACATTTCTTCTCAGTGGCATATAAAATAATGATGATCTTGTAATTAATACTTTCTTAGACTACATGAAATACATATTCCCTAAAGAATGAAGAGAAAATAGGAGCATTATTTACAAATAATGTATTAAAAACTTTACAAACATTCTAAACAACTGTGTTTCTTATTCCCAGATCAACCCCAATTATATTTAATGATTATAGTCAATGTATGTTTCAGAAGAACTAGCTAAAATAAAAATGAATCCATGAGACAAGTAAAAACTATATTCATTGTTACATTATTTTCTTTTTCAGGCCTATACTGTAAAAAATAAAAGAATGGAAACAAACAAAATATATCAAAGTCAAAACCCAAGTACTTATAATAATGATATAGAAAATCAAGAGGTCTTACACAAAATTGAAAATTTCCCACCTACAACAGGGATATAAATCCTAAATATATGGGATATTAGAATTGTTTCTAAAAGCACTTAATAATGAATTCACAAATTTAACATTGTTTTGCTAATCCATTTATTATATATCCATTTCTCTATTAATGAAATATTTTATCATTGTAGCTTCAAAAACCACATTTATTTTGAAAGTGCCACTCAATAATGTAGAACACTTTTATGGTTTTAAAGGGTCTCCCAAGATTTTAGTAAGAATGACAGGTTCATGATCAAGAAAAGATATTAAAATAGCCTTTTAAAATGGATTATAAAGACTTCAGGTGCATTTTGCAGTGTTTTAAAAATGGCACAATAAGAGTCAAAGTCTCTCTTCTTTCTTATTTTTATTTTTTTGAGAGAGAAAGATAGACATAAAAACCTAGAGATGGAATTGAAATCTTCCATGGAGCAATTTTACATATATTTCACTGTCTATGCTCATTGTATACAACATTAATTGAAGCTATCTCTCTTTAACTTTTGTATAGTAAGATGATACCAGATGCTTTTGGCAGTTATTGAAGAGATACAGCTTAGCTGGATCAAGCCAATTGGCTCTCGAAACGTTTTTTATAGAAGCTACAGATAAGTAATTTGGAATTTCCATTCTCCATTGCTTTGCTGAAACTCAGCTCTGAACTCTTGCTGTTTCTGAGCTGCAGGCACCTGACAGGAAATCTAAGCTTGCAACTCAAAGCCCTCTTTTATCAAACTGTGTTCAAACTGTCACTGTTTTGTCACACAGTGAAGCAAAGCTTTCAAATTGATCTATACACAGTTCAGATTGTGGCAAATATGATGATGGAAAATGCTGTGGTCTACCAGTTAGAAATAGTATATTAAAAAATAAAAAAAACTACCACGTATTAAGCTCATACTATTAGCCATACATTATTATAAGCACTTTAAACTTATAAGCTCATTTAATGCTCACAAAATCAACCCCTTGAGCCAGGCAATATTATTATAGTATCTCCCTATTATAGATTTAAAAACTTGCCAAAGGTTGCCTAGCTAGTAAGTGGTGGGGCCAGGTTTTGAATTGAAAGAGGCTAGCTCCAGAGTCCATAAAATCCTGCCTCACTAATGAGTAGATAAATGTTGATTGAATGAATAAATTGTGTGCCTATAATGGGTTACTAGGTGCTTTGAATAATTCTCAAGGAGTTCATTCACCATCTGAATGCCTGGGGACACAGCCGTGTACACAGATGGTTCAAATCCAATGTGATATGTGTTCTAGTAAAAATGATTCTGGGTGACTGTACTGATAGAATATAACACATAGAAAACCACTGAGATTTAAATATCTGAGTATAGCAGGGCCTGAAGGCTAAGTTTATATGTTAAATATATCTGATATGAAGTATAAAAAGTGGTGATTTGTCTTCTCTTCAAATTCTACCTTCTATTGTGTGCCAATGAATTAATTGGGGACATGAGACAATTATGTCTTCATGGGACACGATGAGACATGAATGAACAGTATCCACAATTCTGCAAAATAATAATAAACAAGATTATATGTTGGTTGTTTATCTAATAGCTATTCCTTCCTTCCAATTTAAGATAAACTTATTTTTTTTCCCAGACAGCTACTACTCTAGGGAGAATACTTTATCCCCATCTCATGGGCAAATCTTATTAGTCTATATATCAATCATGGAAATCCTATTCTTTTTGCCAATGGTTGGTTTAGACAAGAGCATATGATTCAATTTGGGCCTGTTGTGATATAAGAGGAAGTCTGTTGGGTGATTTCTGGAAAAGTTTTTCGAACTTTTAAAAAGATATATAGACTCCATGCAAAGCCAGAGGCCTATGCAGGAAAAACAAAACAAAACAAAACAAAAAACCCACAAAAAACAAAAACCAAAGATATACAGAAGAAGCAATGTCTCCTCTGTTGGGTGGTGGTGTGTTTGTGTGTGGTACCTGGAACTGTTTGCAGCCACGTTGTGATTATGAGAGAATCTAGTGAAAGAGAAGGCAGATACCTTATGGACCACAGAGCTGAAAATTGAAAGTAACATAACCCTTGTCATGATGTTGAGCTGCTATGTTAACCAACCCTATGACCACCATACCTTGGGACTTTTTGTAATGGAAAATAATACATTTTCCTTATGGTTTAATTCATTTTGTGTTGCATTTGCTGTTGCTTGCAGCCAAAAAGCTAGCATATACAAATACTTATGATCTTATTTCTTCAATAACAAAAATAAAATTTATTTTTCCTATAGGCTTATTTTCTACTATGCTAACTTGCTTTTCTGCTAATACTTGAAGTTTCCTGTGTGGGTCTCTGACTTCTAGGTTTTGATTCTTAATAGGTATAAGAGATATTCATTACATTTTCTACTATTGAAAACAGGCCTGCATCTTCCCCATATTCTGTAAATTATGATGAAGTTCAGTACACTGCATTCTATGGAGCTAGATACTGAGTTGATCTGAAATATAGAAAAAATTGGTTTCATAATTGGTTTAATCTAATTTAAAAGATTTGAAAAGTTTAGATAAAGTACCAGTTTTATACGTTACATTCAAATTGAATGCTCTACCTTTTAACGTGTCCATCATTAATCACATTGTGAGAGTGAGGGGATAGTGCACAACTATACCTTGATCTACTAGGAGTACTTTAGAAGTAAGTCAGAGAGTGTCAAAAGATTGGAAAGAATATCTGAAAGGCAGGTACCCTATTGTGATTATTATGTGGCATAGTGTTCTTGTCTTTCTTAGTGAGTTCCTTTTCTTTTGCTTCTTCCCTTTCTCCTTCTCTTATTTGTTTTTGTTTCTTAATAAGAAACAGTTTACTTTCTCTCTCACCCACGAATCAAG
This sequence comes from Cheirogaleus major, assembly GCA_963574435.1. Classification (NCBI taxonomy): domain Eukaryota; kingdom Metazoa; phylum Chordata; class Mammalia; order Primates; family Cheirogaleidae; genus Cheirogaleus; species Cheirogaleus major. The sequence continues at coordinate 8,777 of CAUYPO010046426.1, forward strand.
CTTTAATAGAGTTAGGAATATATTCATAAAGACTTTTCACATTTTCTCTTTCCTCTTGCCAAACACAGATCACACTACTTTAGGAAAGTGGGTTTAAGAACAGATTTCTTATAAAATGCCATTGAGTCACCATCTCACACTTAAGCAACACGTTGAACATTGTGACAAAAATAACTTTCATAAAAGATCATTATCTACAGCTTTTTAACTTTTACTTTCATTTTGGCCAATGGCTGGACTTAATGCCATTTCTCTCTGAGTAGCTGAATAATAAGACTAATGAATATACCACAGTTTGTATCTTAGATCTTCAAAGAAAGAGTTTAGAAAGAATATAGTGTCTGGTTTGAAGTATGATGTGTAAATACCCTCTTATTTGCATCATAAACAGGCATGCTGGCTTACTGACTAGTGAAATACATGGAGCTAAATTGACTTTTCATTTTATATTCAGTTATTATAGACACTACAATTTATCGATATGAAGTCATTCTACTAGCAGTTGGCTCATCTTTTTAGACTTTTTTCCATACTTATTGATCAATAATTTGATGACATATTAAAAGAAAATTAAAAAGTTATCTAAAGTACTTATACTTAGCGTGCCAAACTTCCTTTTCAAAATTGTTACATAAATGTTTTTTATTCTCAAAATGCCATATTATTATAATTTTTAAATATTCTTAAATAGAAATCATTTCTACTTTACTGTAAAGCAACAAATATAGGGAAGATTTGCACCTTTGCCTATAGCGCAAGATTGTTGGTGACTAGAACTCTTTTTTCATCAGTCTAGTTATAAACTATGATGTATTCACTTGCTGGAGAAAATATATTTATATTTAATCAGATTTTTTTCTTCCATGCCATTAATATGACACTACTTTTCCTTAAAACGGGTAATATAAGTAGTTGAATCTCAATCAACATCCAACTGGCTATGGAGACATTTCTGAATGAGGGCACATCACTATAAATTTATAACTGAATATTATATTACAGAAAAATTAACATTTTACTAAGATAACAAGTTTACTGATAGCATGAATAAAATATGAGTGTTGATTTTAATCAACTGAAAGTCACCCTGCAGTATAGAAGGTAAAATATAGAACAAAATAGGAGATATGACTTAATAAAATTCTACTTGTTTACCAGAGGTTTCGTTTATAGAAATCACGCAGGGACTTTTGCAATCAAAGACAAAAATCAACAGGGAGAGACAAAACCCCCAAAAGATTGTGTCAGAATTCTGTGCTTTAAAAAAAAAGAAAAGAAAGAAAGAAAGAAAAAAAGCAGGAATGCTAACAAAGAACTACTAAAATAACTGGAGTAAAACTATAAAATCATGCTGAAATATATGAGAAAGATTTTTAAAAAGGCAATTTAAAGTCAGAGAATTTTCCATGCTAGAAATTGAAAGACTATACAAAATATCTCTCTACTAGAGAGTTTGAAGCTGCAAAGTTAAAAATAACAATATACCTGAAGGAAGAATAATTCATAATGAAATGTAGGAATTAGGATATAACAAAGTGTAAAGCTCATCAAAGGGAGGGGACCTTTCATGAGGTTTGTGGTACAGTTAAAGGAGCCCCTTGCTGAGCATATGTGAGCTCTAGCATGGTAACTTGAGAGGGATCTTATTTCTGAGTAAGATCCTGTCTTTTCTTGGTTATCAAAAGAAAAGCATGTCACTTGTATTCCAAGTCAGTATTTCCTCATTTGATAAAAAGTACATAACTCAAAGTTATTAAGGAATTAGTTAACATAATATGTAAATAAGCACATAGCAGGCACATAGCAGTTAATAATTGTGGTAATGCAATGTTAATAATAATTTTGTCTTCTTATAGCAAATATATCCCTATTACAGAGCTAGATGCAGGCAGCTCCTACTCTGACTCCATTGAAGGTTATTATAACATTATTCACCATGTAGATTTCTCTATCAGGAGAGAATGCACTGATATAAAGATGTTATGTCCAGTCCCTAAACTATTATTGGCATTCTGGTTTATACATTAGTCCCTTGTGAATTGGTTAGTGTGAGTCATACCAAAAGATGACTTTCAAAACAATTTCTTGAAGGTCAAATCCTGGAATATGACCAACTTTTTCTGTCTATCTCTTTACATCACTAGCCTTTCATCTTATAACAACATCAATTAGAGTCGTAAAGAAATGAAAATATTTTTGTCCGTTTCTTGATGGAGGCTATTCATCTTTCTCTATGGAACAGGATCTAAGTATATTTTCAGATCTATCAAATTTTAAATAAAAGGGTAGCTGCTTCCAAAGGAATTTTTCAGGATTCTGTGTAAAGCTAGAATTTCTGAAGCTCACTGGCTCCGTCAAGGCTTGGCAGGACACTCAGAGGTTGTCAACTATGTACAAAACCAGACTTTCAGAAAGTACATACATGGAAATCATCCTTACCTAACATGAGCAGTTCCACTACAGCTGCCAGGAAGTTAGCCTGAAAAACCACAAGGCTTTTAGCAAATCTGTAGCATCATAAATGAAGGCAGTAAAAAGTTACAAGAATCAGAAAGAGCCAGGAAGGGATCTGAGGATGACTGCATGGAACAACTGTCCGACCCATGTGATAACGCTCCGATTCCAAAATACATCTCCTAGATTTTTTTTTTTTTTTTGCCTTTTCACTATTTGTACAGGATGATGGGTCATCATTTGGATATTTGTCATACAAAAAATCCCCTTTACCAAAGGCAAATGTGACATGGAGAGCAGGCAGGTTATGTTACTGAATTATGTAGACTGGTTCAGTTATGAACTGGATAAGCACATGGGCACTGAAGCTAGGAAGTCTACAGTTGAATCTTATGTTGATTCATCTTAGTGACTGATATGAATTTCTTCTAAATTGGGCAAATCTCTTTCCCCTGTTAGCCTCTTCTCTGAATGGAAGTGTTGAGTAGGAGCTTGGTATACATGGTTCCAATGTATGGATGGACAGGCTTTCCTTCCAGATGCCTGGGCAGGTAGCAGTGGGTAGGTTAGGAATTCCCTCAATTTTCAAGGCAAGGAAGGAATTTCTCTGGAAGTGAACTGTATTTTCTTTCTGGCAGAGGAGATATTCCTACTCTTCTTCTTTATATCCTTTTGGGATTCAGAGGACCTTTCTGTGCTTCTCTTTCATACTAAATCCCCCCACATCACTCAGACAGAGAGCTCTCATGGTGGCTCTTAGTACCTCTATGTAAACTGGAGCCAGTTGTCCAGCTGCGAGTAGGCAAATCTCTATTAATAAATTACTCCATTGCAATTACTCTCCAGGCAGAAATCCTTGGGCGATTTGATAGAATATCAAGGGCCAGCTGGGGAAAATAGCTCCCCTCTCTGAAATACATTTCTCCCAAGCCTTTCTAGGTTGCAGTTTTTTCAGATCTGGTGTTTTTTATTAGTTATTATAAAATAATTTGAATTATTTTGGATTTTGGAAACATCTCAGAATTTCTGATTTTTTACGGTACTTTCGTGTTGTTCAGAGTTTTATGTCCTTCAATCTTTTCATCTCTTTTCAACCATTTCAATAGCTTTTGGAAGGAAGCATAAATAATCTCTTGTGGTTAATATGCTACCAGGAACAGAAGTCCTATTTATATTAAACAATTCTAATAAAAACATTTTATGCTCCCTTTCCTTAAACATGTAAAGAGCTCCCACCTTTTTATATTGAGAAAGGGAAAAGATCAGGGCTTTTATGCACTATTATTGCATTTCTAAAATTATATCATGATTACCTGCTTATGTACCCATTTCATCCATCACCTGCTTCAGCTCCTTGAGTTTTGGGACAGGGTCTTATTCATATGTGAATTTGTGATACTCAGCACAATGTCTCAATCTCTATCACATATGGAATTTTATAGTCCTTATGATATATATTTATATTGGTATAAACTAATATTGCATTACTCTAAGGTAGTAAAACATATAAATGTAGGTAAATTTAGGAGAATTTGCCCATAATTCTTCATTATTCTCTGGTGCCATGAGTAGGCTTTTTGGATGCATTTCTGGGTTTTGCATGTCAGATCAGATTAAGTTTAGTTTTGCAGGGAACTGGTATTTGGAGAGGTGATAGGGCATTTCAAAAGTAAGAATGGTAGCCTGCCTCAAAGCCTGAGTGAACAGAAAGCCTACATGATATTGGGCACACATTGTCACTGAGTCTTTTTCATCACAAAATGCTGACAGTGGAGAGAGAGAAGGCAGCTGGTAGAGAGAACACAGACATAAAGCATTCAGCATTGAAAGAAGGGAACATGTAGCTGCAAAATCATGCTGTTATTCATGGCAACAAGGAAGGAATCGGGCCAGCATTTTGCAGAGGGTGTTAGAGAGAGGAAAAGTCTCTGTGGAAATCTGCTGATTAAGATGGCACTTTGTAGAAGTTTATCATCAGAGACTGAATTGAATCCAATTGGTTGTGAATGAGAAACAGCCTTCCGGGAAGAGGGAAGAGGTAAGAATGATGTGGACTTAAAGAGGATCAGAAGAATTTAGACAGCAGCAGGAGTCCCCACTGCCCTTGAAACTTCCTTCTTGGCCATGCTGGTGAAAGATTCTAACCACTCCCTCAGTGAAGAAAGTCTGGAAATCAAGATCAGAATGTCAGTTGACATCAGCATGTCAATGCACAAGGTTTGTAGTTCCAAAAATTCATGCAGGCTTCTCCTTCTTCATGCCTGTCTCCATAATGTCTGTACATTTTCTGTTATATATATAATTTAGGCCTGAGTCTTCTGCTACTATCAACCAGATTGAAAGAAAATGACTGAAGTCCTTAAATTTAAGTATTTTCTTTATGAATAGGAATGAAGGAGAGAAAAGCTGTAGCAATTTCTTTCCGCATGATCATTCTGTCGTCTTTCCCACTTACATCTTGTTTCCCGAAGCTTTTATCTACATCTCTACTCCCCTGACACTTCCAACCATAGACATTTGTGCTACTGCGTAAGACAAAAAACTCATATAAAATTAATGTTCAATTTGATTTAGGCATGAAATTCTAATACCGTCCAGAGAGGGCTCATGCTGCTTCAAAATAATTTTTAGTGTAATTCTACAAATAAAGAAACTGTTTATATCCATAAAATAATTATTTCTTGTGTATTACATAAAATCATTTATATTAAAATATTTGATTACTGCCAAATTGATGTCTTTTGGATAGCTTCGACACAAAAGAACTGTAAAGATTAACTGTGAAACATTTTGCTCTACGAAGAATGATAAAACAAATTAGAATATTAGCAAGAGAGCAAAGCAATACTGACAAGTTCACTTTGGTAGCTATGGGTCATTTCTGAATTAATGCTTTTCTACACTTTTCTAGCAATTGATGGATTTTTCCCCCTGGTCCTGATTTAGTTATTCATTAACAAAAGGGATTAGTAAAATTAATTGGAACACAAAAGTTGATATAAGTACTAAAACACCAAAGATAGGGAGCTGAGAATATCAATTTGCTTTCCCTCCTAGTTAATTCCTAGAATTAAATTACAAATGGAATTTTATAACTAATTTCTACAAGATTTTTCTAGAAACGTTAGGAAAATTTGCATTAGGTAAGATGAATTCTTTCTCATTTTGGTCTAAAAATGGATTTAATATTTAGAATTAATTTTCTCTGTTAGTATTATGTTGTTTTTCTGGGTGATAGTGATGTTTTATTTGCCTTCCTCATGCCTTAGCTGTTTTATTTGTATCCAGAGAATTTTTTAGCAAGAAATTATTTATTCATCAAAGTAACAGTGTTACTTTTTAAGAAATATAAATATTCTCTAAAGGATTAAATTTGAGTCACTCTAGAACACTTCTCTCAGAATATGTGGGTTTTCAACAGTACATACATACACGTGTTAACATCAGTATTCCATTTATTCTTCTCTTGAAGTCTGAACAAACTAGTAGATAATGTGAAACTGATTAGGGATTTACTTTCTGGGCTTAGGCAGCTTTGATCATTATATAGGCTAATCTCTAAACTCAAAACTTGATGGAATTATGGCTTTAAACTTCTTCATATATTTTGCTTTAAAAGAAATATGATCTGTATTAAAATTCTTGAGCATTTTCCTTTTTTCACTGTTTTAGATGAAATGTTTTTCTCTATTTTTATTCTTTATTTCTGCTTTCTCAGTTCCTAGACCAGTGGGACCTCAGTTTCTTGCCAGGCTCAGACCCTCACATTATTCTGCATGAGACATAACTTTGAGTTCACTTAGAGCTAGGCTATTACCCTTGGTCCACCCCGAATTTCATACCCTGATTTGAACAAACACTAAATCAAGAATTCTGCATGACCTGAGGACCCCATCAAATTATATTACTTCAAGTTGCCTCACATTTTCTTGGCTGCAGGTTCATCAATCTCAGAAATCTTAAAATATTCTTATGCATTACATTTACTAAGTACAAATACCAATAAAAATGGACTCCAAAGAAGGCATCAGGTTGCACTGAATGTTTTGTACCCCCTGTTTCCAACCTAATACCCATATAAGGGAAGTCACAGAATGGTATCTTCTAATCAATCACACTGAGTTTTTCAGGAGTCCTTCAGCCACATATTGTCAAAGCTAAAATCAGCAGCCTTCCAAATCCGTGAATACAACTTGACTGGTTTTGACAGTCTATTTATTAATTGCTCCCAAACTGTAATTGTTATTGCATTAATGTCACCTATCTGTGGAAGAGCAGTATCAACTAAGCATCTGCCTCTAAAATTTGAATATAAATTTATTTCTTTAGGTTTCACCACTGATCTTTAATGTTCTTAACATTTTCAGGCAATTTCATCTACAATATCAAATAAATTGTAGAAACTGGAACTAATTGTTCTCTAATTGATTGATTCTCTTACCTCCTGTGGTGTGTACAATGCATGTCATCCGGCTATACTTAGCAGCAGGAGGGAAACTATCAATCAATCCCAGAACAATTAGTTGTGATTTGAAGCTTTCACCCCCTTTGCTGAAAGGGAAAATGGCTTCTTCAAAGGTTAAAGGGACACATTGCTCCTCTATAGCTGTTACCAAAGGAAAAGGTATATAGGTTAGATTGATTTTCCCCCACATAAAATTTAAACTAAATTCTAAATTTGGGTTCCTTACATTTGAGAGGAGTACCCAGATATTATAGGACTAGAGACTCCCATTACATTGTATCCTAGCTCCATGCACCTGTTATTGCTATTAGTTGTTCCTTAGGGTGCCTTAACTACTAGGCTGAGCTATGGATATGTGGTAACAATTGTATTTCCTTCACCTAACACTTGGCACACAGAAGTTGCATAATAAATATCTATTGAGTGAATTCATGAATAGAATTTATAGTCTTCAAATATAAACAATGTAAGCAATTTTAAATTATTCATGCCACTGGAGGCAGTTCTCTATAAGAAATCCATAGATATAGCAGATAAAGTGAAACATGTTTCAACTTTGTCTTTTATAATTTTATATATGCAAAAAAAGGAAACAAGTAGGTAATTAGATTTTTGTCATTTCTTCCTTAGTTTCCCCCAAATTAGACTAAAAAAGAAGGTAGATCATGTGACAAAATGGTGAATTTGGCATCTTTTAATCTGTTACACCTAAACCATTACTTTAAGTGTTTCCTAATACTACATTGGGCATATTCTTCCCTCCCCATACATAAACAGTCCCAAAGCCTGATGATGACTATGTGGTTATCTTCTTGGGTGCCAAATAGTCCCATGTTTCTGAACTTCTATATTCTCTTATTCCCCAGCCCCAGCTTATTTGTACTGTGTTCTCTTTTTTTTCAGGGTTCCCTCTAGTTTTTAAAAGCATATGATTATGCAAGAGATAATTCTGAATTAATCAATACAATTGGTAGACTCTATTACTCAAACCAACAAAATATAGCATTTCTTTTTTTAAATAAATAGTTAAATAAATATAGCTACAATTTTCATTTTGGTGGAGTGAAAAAACAAGTTAAACATTTTGGCCTCTGAAAACAGATTATATACAAGTGTAGGAAAAAATTAGAGAGCTAAGAAAGGAATGATAGAATGACAGCAAACACTTGTTCAAAGCTTTTTATATTTTCTATAAATGTAGAGAAGCTGCTACTATGCTTACATCAGTGATCTACATCTAATAGATGTAAAAGGCAAAATGAAAAACCTAGCAAGTAGAGACCAGATTTCATTATAGAGTCTGACATGCCCTTATAAATTAAAAGGGATAGTGATAAATATGCAAGATGGGTTTAGTTAACAATAGGGATTTCCTCACTTATTTGTGTTTTAATCAGGGCTCCAAGGTTAACAGAATTTGTGTTATTAAAGTTTAGCAAAGTAGCTTATCAAAATGCCAATTTTATATCTATCTTACTGGCATTAAATCCACCCAGGCAGGATTCTATTGACAATTTTGACCTCAGCATTTAAGGCATTCCCAGCAGCTGAGAATTGGTTTTGCAAGCTTTGCACATCAAACAGCTCTATAGCGTGGAAGTGGTTATGTTCACTCCTACATAAGTACAAAAGGACTGGTAGATTAAAGAATGAGGTGGGTTGAAGGATTCACAGGCACATGGGTATTCAAAAAATACACACACATTTTATAATCAAAAATTAATTTAAAAACGTAGATATTTATTTGTATGTGCACGTATCAGCATCACTGGTAACTTGTTAGAAATGCAAATTCTTAAGTCCCATTCCAGACCTACTGAGAGTACAATTTTGTAATCTATTTTAAGAAGCCCTCTGGGTGATTCTGATGCTGCTTATCTTTGAGAACAACTATACTAGTTACATAATTAAACATGATGACACCAACCATACCAACTCAGGAAAAAAAATAGCAACAACAACTATTTTTTTTAAATATACAAAATGGCTTTTAACTCAAGGCTATTATTTCATTTAGATCTTCAACTAAGAATACTGATCTCTTTCAAAGTTGTGCTACATTTACTGAGAGACAGGAAAAATCAGCCTACTGAATTGTATAGTAGGCTTATTTTCAAAAGTAATTTACGTTATAATTTTTCTTTCAGATGCTCACTCTACATAATATACTACTTTTTTGAATAAATGTAAACAAGTTTCAGGTGTCGTGGCCTATTTGCAGGATGGGGGGTGAACACAAAACACAAAGAAACACACAAAGA
>CAUYPO010046427.1:0-17085 GCA_963574435.1 Cheirogaleus major
AACATTTATCAGGTGTCGGGCGTGTGGGAGGGAGGAGAAGGGGATTGGTATATACAAACATAATGAATGAGATGTGCAACGTTTGGGGGATGGTCACGCTTGAAGCTCTGCCTCAAGGGGGAAGTGGGGTATGGGCAATATTTGTACTCCCATAATATGCTGAAATAAAAAAATAATAATATTGAAGCACCTGATACAAGATAAAAAAACTTTCCTAACATGAAACAGCTACACTTAGAATAGTAAGTTTTGCCAGAAAGCAGACTGTAAATAAATTCCTAATAAATTATCCATAAATTATGATTGTATTGCTAACCAAATGAATTCATGTGTATTTTGCAGTGATAGGTAAAATATTGCCCCTTTTGTTTGTTATCAGTGGCAGGGATAAGGTACTTTTTAATTCGCTATCAAAGGCTGAGAGTTAATTTCCTTCTCTTTACCTTCTTACAACTCAAACTCTCTCTGATGCCTCCAGTTCCCATCTATCTCAAGAATGGTCCAAACTGATGTTGAGGGCTCTGGCTGGTCTCCAACCAGTAATAGCAAATATGAAACATAGAGGATGTGGAAATTATAGTAAATTCCATGAGCTGATATAAAAATATTTTATTTAAAAGCCAAAAGTCCCCTCCTATTCAGAACATATTTCAAATGTAAAGTGGTAAGGTTTTAATTCTGATAACACAATAAATTGAACATAGTGCACCATTTATGGTCTGTTGTTCCCCTATTACTTAGACCAGTCTTGTACATCTGGAAAAGCATGGGAGTTCTGAAGTGGGAGCAATATATCCTATAAGCATTCATGGATAAAATAATAGAACTTTAGCTAACCAGACCGATGACAGTTCTTGCTATGATAGTTATTGACCATCATTTCTATGTGCTACACAGTGTGCTAAATGTTTCACATGGATTTTTTCATTTAATCTTTTAAAGACCCTGTGGTGGAGGCAGGTACTTCATTCATTCCCATTTACAGAAGAAGAGAGGAAGAAAAGGGCTCAGAGTGTGCTGGTGTGCTGGGTATTCTCTGTTTTCCACTCCAGATCCACTCTCCACCCTTCTCCACCTTGCTCTGTGACTGGAAAGGCTGATTACTATGGACAACATCACCTGGGTCTCTTGTTCTATGTTTCAGGTTGGGTTTGGGAAATGGAGGTGCCAGAGGGGGATTAGAGATAGGGGAAAAAAGAGGTCGAGATCTTTTTTCCGTCATTTCCTTCATGCTGGGTGAAGTTTAGCATTTACTGTGTTCCTTTAGCAAATGCCACAGCTTTTCCCATGTCTCTCTCCACACATCTATAGCACCTGCAGGGCGCTAGTAATCACCCACCATCTTATCCCTTCAGGCCTAGCATAAGAGTTTCCTGGTATTGTTAACCCAGGGGGCTTCAGGAACATTTTGTGGTGAACATATACTTTAGCTCTATCCACACATTTGTAAATAATTCTTATCTTAATATTCTTTTTGATACTCCTTTTGAGAGCCATCTGTTTTCTGCTGGACACAGATCACAGAGCTAGAATATTACTTAGTTGTTTTATTTAGGTTCTTTCTTTTTATTGTGATAAAACTCACATAACATAAACTTTACCATCCTACCCATTTTTAAAGGTACACTTCAGTAGTGTTAAGTTTATTTACATTGTTGTGAAACACACCTCCATATCTTTGTCATCTTGCATATCTGAAACTCTACCTGTTATACAATTCCCCTTTTCCCCTCCCCTCCAGTCCTTAATAAGCACCTTTCTACTTTCTGATTCTACAAATTTGACTATTTTAGATACTTCATATAAGTGCAATCATACAGTATTTGCCTTTCATAACTGGATTATTCCACTTAGCATAATGTGCTGAGGGTCCATCCATGTTGTAACATGTAACAACCTTGCTACATTTTTAATGCTGAGTAATGTACTATTGTATGCATATGCTACATTTTGTTTACCCATTTGTTTTTTGCCTTTCACTATGTTAATTTTCTTTTGATTCACAAAGCTTCCTAACTTTGATGGAGTCCCATTTGTCTGTATTCACTTTTGCTGCGTTCACTTTTGGTATCATATCCAAAAGATCATTGCCAAGTCCAATGCCATAAAGTTTTCCACCTATGCTTTTATTCTAGGAGTGTAACAGTTTTAGGTGTTACATCGAGGTTTTGAATGCATTTTGTGTTAATACTTATATTGCTTGCAATATGAGAGTTCTACTTTATTATTTTTCAGAGTTGTGCATTTATTTCTGAAATCTCTATTATAATGCATTGGAATATTTATTTATCTTTATGCTAATGTCACACTGTTTTAATTACTGTAGCTTTGTAAAATGTTTTAAAATCAGGAAGTGAGACTCCTCCAAGTTTCTTCATTTTTTTTTTCAAAATTGTTTTGGATATTTGGATTTCCTTGATATTCCATGTGAATTTCAAGAATTTTTATTTCAATATCCGCAGAAAATGACATTGAGATTTTGATCAGGATTGTATTGAATCTGTAGATCACTTTAGATAGAATAGGCATTTTAACAATATTACGTATTTTTCTTTGTTTAAATTTCAGGATGTTATGGGGGTACAAACATTTTGGTTACATGTTATGACTTTGCCTCATCCAAGCCAGGGTATGTATTTCAATCCATGGGCATTTTATATCTTTCCATTTATTTCTGTCTTTAGTTTCCTTCAGCAATATTTTATTGTTTTTAATGTACAAGTCTTTTATCTCCTTGGTAGAGTTTTTTCCTAAATATTTTATTCTTTTTCATGCTACGAAATTTAATTGTTTTCCTTAATTTTCTTTTCAGATTATTCACTCTTAGTGAATAGAAGCACTGATTTTTGTGCGTTGGTTTTGTTTTCTACAACTTTTCTGAATACATTCATTAGTTCTAACAATAATTTTGTGAAATCATTAGTTTTCTACATATAAGATCATGTCATCTATGAACAAAGATAATTTTACTGATCCCTTCCCAGTTTGAAAGTTATTTATTTATTTAGTCCACTTGATCTGGTTAGGACTTCCAATACTATGTTGGACAGAAGTGCTGAGAGTGGGCATCTTTACCTTGTTAGTGGTATTATAGAAAAAGCTTTAAGTGTTTCACCATTGAGTATGATGCTAGCTATGCACTTTCAATAAATGCATTTGTTATATTGAAGCAGTTTCCTTCTAAACATAGCTTGTTGAGTGTTATTGTCATGAAAGAGTATTGAATCTTGTCAAATGCTTCTTTTTCTGTATCAATTGAGATCATGTGATTTTTTTCCTTTTTTCTGTTAATATAGTATATTAATATTACATTAATTGATTTTCATAATGAAAACAATGCTGCATTCTAGGAATAAATTCCACTTAGTCAATGTATATAATCTTTTTAATGTGCTATTGGATTTGGTTTGTTAGTATTTTGCTGAAGAGTTTTGCATCAATACTCTTTAGGGATATGGTCTATAGTTTTCTTTTCTTGTAAGGCCTTTATCTGGCTTTGGTGTCAGAGTAATTCTGGCCTTACAGAATGAATGTGGAAATGTTCCCACCTCTTCAATTTTTGTTTTGGAAATTTCAAGAGGATTGTTGTTAGTTCTTCATTAAATGTTTGGTAGAATTCCACAGTGAAGACATCTGGTCCTGGAATTTTGTTGTTGTTGTTGGGAGTGTTTTGATTACTGTTCAATATCCTTACTAATTATTGCTTTGTTCATATTTTATATTTCTTCATGATTCAGTCTTGATAAGTTGTGTGTTTCTAGTAATTGATCTGTTTATTTTAGGTTATCCAATTTGTTGGCGTACAATTGCCCATGTATTCTCTTTGCCTTTTTTTTTATTTCTGTGCCACCAGTTGCTTTCTCCTTTCTTTAATGTCTCATTTTATTTACTTCAGTCTTCTCTCTTTTTTTCTTAGTTAAAACTGATAAATATTTGTCAACTTTGTTATTTTTCTATTCTCTATTTATCTCAGCTTTAATCTTTATTATTTTATTCCTTCTGCTAACTTGTGGTTTGCTTTTTTTCTTATTCTAGTTTATTCATGTATAAAGTTAGTTTGTCAACTGGAGATATTTCTTATTTTATAATGTATGCAGTTACAGTTATAAATTGCCTCCTTACCAATGCTTTTACTGCATTCCTAAATTTTTGGTATGTTGTATTTTTATTTTCATTTGTCTCAAAGTATTTTATAATTTTCCTTGTGACTTATCATTTTGTCCATTGGTTGTTTAAGAGGATGTTGTTTAGTTTCTCATATTTGTAGATTTTTCAGCTTTCTTTGTTCTATTGATTTCTACTTTCATTCCATTGTGATTAGGGAACAATATTATATATGATTTCAATCTTCTTGAATTCACTGATAATTGTGTTGTGGCCTAACATATGATCTATCCTGGAGAATGTTCCATGTGCACTTGAGAAGAATGTATATTCTGCTTTTGTCGGATGCAGTGTTCTGTATATGTCAGTTCGTTATATGCCAGTTCCATAAGTGACTTGAGTCAGGCCATACAGAAACTAGTACCTTGGGTAGCCCCTAGAAAAGCCAGAATATTGATTGCATGGTTAACTATATATATTTTTTTCTGTCCCGGAGGAGGATCCCCAACAGGGGGTTTTCCTCCAAGTTTCTTTGGGCTATGCCATGTAGGGATAAGGAGGCTTGAATGTGTGCATTTTTTCATCCCTTTTGCTTGAAATTTTTCTTGATTTTATAAAGACCTTGCTGATGTGTTTCTCACCTGTTCTGTAGGGTTCTCACAGAGGTATAGTGATCTTTATATTGTTGTTAACTGAATGTCTCTCTGGGAAAATGAGGGCCTGCATCTTCCTAGTTTTTCTTCTTGCTCCACTCAGCTGGGTTTTAAATGTAGTCTTCTAGGACTCCTGTGTCCATGTTTCTATGCAACATACTATTTTTTGTCTCCTATGTAAGGTCACCTTATTCTCATCTCCATTTTATGCCTAAATTCATATTCCTATTTTCTCAATGTTGTCACTTAAAAGTGAATAATATTTACAAATTTGTGACTACACTGTCACAAAATTGAACACAGGTGAGTCTCATCTATAAGTAAAACTTCTAGTTAATAACACATGATTTCTAAGGGCTTGTGTGTTATATACTTTATTCAACAAATATTATTTGACACTTACTATGATAGATATGTTCATTTGGGAAGAAAATAAAGGATAGTAACCTAGAATGGCTGCAGGTCTCTGTGCTATGTTGTGCCACCTAATGATACTATAACAGAAGTGTGGACAGACTGCTGATGATCTCTAGAAAAGAAAGTGACTGCCTGCCTCTTGAATTTAAAAAGTTCTTCACTTTGATGATATGCCATTTGAGCTGGTTCTTGAAGGATAGTGTAAGTTGATTAGATAGTTAAAAAGTTATGGCTATTTCTTCTGGGTAGGGGTACAAAAGGTTGAAAAAAGTGGTGAGTAGGGGAACAGATGGTTGAGAAAAGTGGTCAGGTGTTCACTGCCACAGGGATATAAGTAGGAGAAGGTTATAGGGTACATTCATTAGGTGGTTGGTTTTAAAATGTCAAGATACCTTTGACCTGGATCTCCCACCTTGAATTGAGGGTGACCTTTCCATGAGACAGAAGGCTGTGTTTTGCTACTCTTGGCTGCTGAGGCAGAGGAGTCCATGTGAGACATTGCATAAACTTCATACAGCTTCCCATAGGGTTTATTTGAACCTGAGAATCTTATCTAGAAGGATTCCAGATTAACTATGGAGACTGCATGCTCTACAAAATTCATGCTGATCTAATTAGTAAAGAAAGATTCTCTTAGAGCTAGGGAATATGACTCTAACAATAGGGCCAAGTAAAACCTTCTCAAATGGAGGACCTTATGAAAGTTGGAATTCCCTGGGAGCCAAATTAACTTTTTTTTCATGGCAGGCTTTGCCTATAGGCTTTTTAAGATAAACCTACAGTCTCCACATAGTAGTTATGGAGCCTTATTCAAGTTACTTAAGCTCTGTGAGCCTCAGGCACTTCAACTCTAAAATGTAGGTAATAGTACCATACTAGAAAGAGTTGTGACTATAAAATGAGATAATGAATGTAATGGCATTTTAATAATGTGGTTTATAGTACACAAAATAAATTTTACCCTTCCCCCACCCTACCTCACAATGAGTTATATTTATTTCGTTGATATGTATTTACTTAAATCTGAATGTCTCCCTTCTCTGAAATAATATCAGTCTGGCTTTCATGGCCCTGGGAACTTCTTAGCATGGATCTATACAATGACTGACCCAAACATTGCTTAGTTGCCCAGAGTTACCTCACGGAACTGCCTGCCATCCTCCACATGACTGGCCCTAGCCTGGCATTTATCACCTTGCAATCCAAGTATTTATTAATGAATTTCTGCATTCCTGAGTCTCAGTTGAGTGAGGAGAGCAGAAAAGATATTCACTTAAGTTTTTGACCCTTGAATAAAGCTTTCATTTATGTAATGATTTGATTTCTTTTTTTCTTCAGAAAACGTCATTTGCCATGTGTCCCAAAGGATGCTTCAAACCTCGTTCATTTCCTCTTCTAGCTTCTTTCCTTTTCATGATGAGTTAGGCTCCATTGATTTATCTTTGAAATTCTACTTGTCAGGAAAACAGCCAATATATTGAATCAGATGTCAAAAAGTATTTTCTCAACTTTGAGTCATTAAATGGATCTCTATTCATAGACAATATGAAATATGATGTAACTGAATTATAAATTTAATGTTTTTCTTCCAAAATATGTAAATCAATGTTTTAATATAAGGTTTCCATTGCTCCAGTGTGTCTCTTACACATGAATGACTTCTCTTTTGTCATTTATTTCAAACTGTAAAGAAGGCTTTAAAAATAGAAGCTCTCTGAACAAATTAAGATTGTAGTCAGCCACTGCTTTCCCAATGCCTGCAACCTGGTGTCAGGACTATGACTTCAAAGTCATAGTACTTCCAGATCAGGAGCACCTCTCTACCCCATATGCCTGAGTTAATCTTGGTCAGGAGTGGAATTGTGGAACTATATCTGTGAGTGTGACCTCATTCATTTAATTTAATTTACTTTTAAATTTTTTTTTCTAATTTCAATATATTTAGGGAGTACAAGTTTTTGTTTGTTTGTTTGTTTGTTTTTGTTACACAGATGAATTGGATAAGCTGAAGTCAGGGTTTTTGATGTACTCAACACCAGAACACTGTACATTGTATTAAATAGGTAAATTTTACCCATCGCTCCCCTCCCACCCAATCCCCTTCTTAGTTTTCAATATCCTTTACACTGCTTTATAACCATATACATCCTTCATTTAGGTCCGACTTGTGAGAGAACACATAATGTTTGTTTTTCCATTCCTGATATATTTCACTAAGGATAGTGGTTTGAAGATCCATAAAAGTTGTTGGAAAAAGCATTATTTCATTCCTTTTGATGGGTGAGCAGTACTCCATCGTGTGTGTGTGTGTGTGTGTGTGTGTGTGTGTATGTATGTATCACTGTTTTTAATATATTCATCAGTTGATGGACACTTAGGTTGATTTTATATCTTTGCAATTGTGAATTCTGTTATGATAAATACCCACGTGCAGGTGTCGATTTTATGAAATAACTTTTTATATTTTAGGTAGATGTCCAATAGTGGGGTTGCTGGATTGGATGATAGGTCTACTTTTAGTTATCTGAGGAATATCCATACTGCTTTCCATAGGGATTGTATTAGTTTACATTCCCACCAACAGAGTATAAGCATTCAATTTTCATGGCATCTGTGCAAACATCTATTGTTTTTTGACTTTTTAATAATGGCCATTTTGAAAGGGGAAAGATGATGTCTCATTGTGGTTTTAATTTGAGTTTCCCTGATGGATAGTGATGTTGAGCATCTTTTCATATATTTGTTGGCCATTTTTATGTCTTTTTTTATAAAAAAGAATCTGTTCAAGGCTTTAATTCACTGTTAGATGGTGTGTTTTTTTCTTGCTAATTTGTTTGAGTTATTTGTCGATACTGGATAAAACCCTTTGTTGGATGAATATTTTGAATATATTTTCTAAGATTCTGTAGGTTGTATATTTATTCTGTTGATTCCTGCCTTTGCTGTGCAGAAACATTTTAGTTTAATTATTAAAAGTCTATTTAGTTTTATTGTTGCTGTATTTGCTTTTTGGGTCTTAGTAATCAATCATTTGCCTAGGCCAGTGTCCAGAAGAGATTTTCCTAGGTTGTCTTCTAGAGCTTTTATGGTTTTAGGACTTATATTGAAGTCTATAATCTATCTTGAATTAATTTTTGTGTATGTTGAGAGATAGGGATCCAGTTTCAGTATTACATTGTGGCTACTCAGTTTCCCCAGCACCATTTATTAAATAGGGCATCATTTACTAATTGTATGTTTTTATTTGCTTTGTTGAAAATCAATTGTTTGTAGTTATATGACTTTTTCTTTTCTGGTTTCTCTATTCTGTTCTTCGTTCTCTGCTTATCAATGCTGTTTTGTTTCCATAGCCTTGTTGTATAATTTGAAATCAGGTAATGTAATGTCTTCAGATTTGGTCTTTTTGCTTAGGATTGCTTTAGCTATTTGGGCTCTGTTTTGGAATCATATGAAGTATAGGATTATTTTTTCTAGATTTGTGAAAAATTACATTGGTATTTTGATGGCAATTGCATTGAATATTTAAATCACTTTGGGCAGTATGGACCTTTTAACAATGGATTGATTCTCCCAGTTGATGAGCGTGGGATATTTTTCCATTTGTTTGTGTCACCTGTTTCTTTCATCAGTGTTTTGTAGTTCTTCTTGTAGAGATCTTTCAACTCCTTGATTAAGTACATGCCTAGGTATTTTATTTTGTTTGCAACTATTGTAAATGGTATTGACTTCTTGATTTGACTCTCAGCTTGAATATTATCAGTATCTAGAAATATTAACTATCTGTGTACATTGAGTTTGTAACTTGGGACTTTGCTAAATTTATTTATCAATTCTAGGAGTCTCTTGGTAGAGTTGTTAGTGTTTTCTAGATACAAGATCATGGCATCAGTAAGCAAGGATAGTTTGACCTCTTCTTTCCCATTATGGATATTGTTTATTTCATTCTCTTCCTGATTGCTCTGACAAGGACTTCCAGTACTATGTTAAATAGAAGTCATGACAGTGGGGATCCTTGTCTTGTTCCCAGTTCTTAGGGGAATGCTTTCAACTTTTCCCCATACAGTATGAGTTTGGCTGTGGGTTTGTCATGCATGACTTCTATTATTTTGCGGTATGTTCCTTCCATGCCTAGTTTATTGAAGGTTTTTATCATGAAACATACTGGATATTATGGAATTTTTTTTTCATCTATTAAGATGATCATATGGTTTTTGTTGGTAAATCTGTTCATGAAGTGAATCACACTTATTGATTTACATATGTGAAACCATTTTTGCAGCCCTGGGATGAAATCAGTTGGTCATGGAGAGTTATCTTTTTGATGTGTTATTTGATTCAGTTGTTAGTATTTTGTTGAAAAATTTTGTATTTATGTTTATGAGGAATATTAGTCTATAGTTTTCTTTTTCTGTTGTGTTCTTTCTTGGCTTTGGCATCAGGGTGATACTGGTTTCATAGAGTAACTTGAAGAGGATTTCTCCTTTTCAATTTTACAGAACAGTTAAAGTAAGGTAGATGCCAGTTCTGTGTAGGTGTGGTAGAATTCAGATATGAGTTTGTCTGGTGCAGGACTATTTTTGTTGGGATATTTTTTTAAAATTTCTGCTTCAATCTAGCATTTTTGTTATTGGTCCATTCATGATTTCTATTTCTTCCTGATTAAATTTTGGGCAATTGTATATTTCTAAAACTTTATCTATGTCCTCTCAATTTTCTAATTTGTGTGTGTAGAGGTTTTCACAGTAGTTACAGATGACATTTTGTATTTATTTGGTTTACATTGTAGTGTCTCCTTTTTCATTTTAAAGTGAGCTTATTTTGGATAACGGGCTTAAACTTAATCCAGGATAGCATAAACGGTGCTAGTTCACTGTCATTTCTTAGAATTGAGTAATATTAAAAACATATATATATGTATATATATATATATATAAGTTTATGAAGTTAAAATGAAAGAAACTTCTCCAAACCTGCCCCCTAATTTTAATAATCAAAGATAAATACTGTTCAAAATTTGTAGTATATCCTTAAAAAGTTATCTGTCTTATATCATATGACATATGTCAGATGTTATGGAGCCTATGCCCTGTAACTTTTTCATTTTACTAGCTATATTATGTTATTTAACATATTTTGGATGACATGTAACATATGCTATACAACTTTTTCCTTTTCTACAAAAATGGTTTCATATGCTATATACTGCTCTTTGACCTTTTTCTTTGTTTATTTTCATTTAATACATATTGGATATATTGTTCATGTCAGCTCCCATATGTACACCATTCTTTTCAATTCATTGTATCCTTGTGTCAACATTTAATAATCTACATCAAATACCCTACTGATTGATAATTAATTGAGTTCTACTTTCTTATTTTTAATAATGTGGTATTCAAAACCCTTAAAATGTATCTTTAATTATTTCTACATGTATTTCTATAGGATAAATTTCTAAAACTACAAGTTTTGTGTCAAGGGGTGTGAATCTTTTAAATGTTTAGAAATATTGTTGTGTTGTCATCTGAAAAGATATGCCAATTTATAGTCAACCAACAGTGAATGCTAGTGTCTATTTCTTCATATTCTTGCTAATAATGTAGTTTTCTACCTTTTTCTTTTTTAAAAAATTTGGTGGGCATAATATAACGTATTTCATGAAGTTTTTAGTGATGTTGACCATAGTTTCATGTTTATTAACATGAAACTTATGTTAACTTCTTTGTATTTTATCTGTGCATTTCTCATTCCTATTTTTTGCCCAGTTTTTACCAGTTTGTGTGTTCCCCCTTACAAATTTGCAAGAACTATTTGTATATTAAGAGTGACAGGATTCAGTCTATTAAAGAGTTATAATTTTCCCCAGCTATTATCTATTGAAATGTTTATACTGTTTATACTACTTCTTGGTACATAAAAGTTTTAAATTTTTAGATACTACATTTTATCAATGTATTCCTTCATGTCTTCTCTCTTTTTCTAGGAAGGCTTTCTTCAATCCAAGACTGCAAAAATATATGGATTGCATTTAATTTTATGCTTTCATAGTTTCATGAACTTTTTTCTATCTAAAATCCAAGTAAGATTTATAGTGTTATAAGGAAAGAGAATGGGTCCAATTTAGTTTTCCCTAAATGATTATCTAGATGTCTCAAAATAATTCATTGAGTCATTATTCTTGTCCTCAAGTTATGAAATGACATTCATCCCATTTTTAAATATATATATAAATATATATAAACATATTATATATATGCACACACACAGAGATAGAGAGAAATAGAGAGGCTCTCTCTACTCTATCTAAATATATTTGTCTGTGCCACTAATGTTTCTATCTATGCCTATGCCAATACCAGTTCATTTTGTTTTTTTTTTTTTTGAGACAGAGTCTGACTTTGTTGCCCGGGCTAGAGTGCCGTGGCATCAGCCTTGCTCACAGCAACCTCAAACTCCTGGGCTCAAGCGATCCTACTGCCTCAGCCTCCTGAGTAGCTGGGACTACAGGCGTGCACCACCATGCCCGGCTATTTTTTTTTCCTCTATATATTTTTAGTTGGCTAATTAATTTCTTTCTATTTTTACTAGAGATGGGGTCTCGCTCTTGCTCAGGCTGGTTTCGAACTCCTGACCTCAAGCAATCCGCCCACCTTGGCCTCCCAGAGTGCTAGGATTACAGGCGTGAGCCACTGCACCCGGCCTACCAGTTCATTTTAATCATGATAGTTAGTAATAGGTTTTAATGGCTTATAGATCTGGTTTCCTCAAACCACCAGTACTCTTATTTTTTAAAAATCTTATTAGATATTGAATCTTATCATTGAAGATGAACTTTCAAATCACATTGTTATGTTCCAAATAACATTTGCATTTACAATTAGTAATTAAATGATTATGATAATTAAGTGGAAATAATTTAGGCCACTAAAATAAAGTGGTTATTTTTTCATTCAGTCATTCATTTTTAAAATTTAAAAAGTATAGCTATTAATCACTGTAGGTAAAGTAGTGAGCAAAAGAGAACTTCTTATCTTTTGGATTTTATAGATAATAATTATATAAATAATATTAATATATAAAATAAATACATATAACACATAATATTACATTGTTTTAAGAGTCCTCAGCTCAATTGGGGCTCCAGTACCAGAGTGACTAGCAACTCTGTCCTAAAGGGAAATGAAAGTGAGTTGGACATGGATGTTTACAGTGGGCCTGTCATAGGACACTTCTTTTACTGGGCAGACAGCCTAATGACCAGTTATATGACCCATGATCAGGGGATCATTCACATGGGGAATTTGTTTATACTGGTAGACATCCTTGTGCTTCTTGTCTGACCTGTGTCCAGTTTATGCCTGCCTGGCCATTGCTCTGTGATGGACTCTAGACCCTGTGTTCTCCCTGTCAACTCCAGGAAAACCATGCCTGGAGCAACCTCTGGTTCTTTAAATGGAAGTCACAAATTCAATACATCAACACAATAGGAAACAAGTTCAATGTTTTTCCTTACAGATGGTGGACATGGTGGTCATGATGGATTGGGAAGGTAGTCTTTTGTCCCCAGGTCATGTGAGACAGGAATGAGAGTCAGGCAGAGAAAGATCGTGGCAACTAGCAGAACATACAAGGGATTAGGATGTAGGTCACTTTAAATTTGTGGACAAATGCCTTAATGGTTCATTTAAAGGAAATGATGATAAAAGCAGAGAGCTCAGTCTGCTAGGCAGGAGAGATGCCTCAGTTTTTATCTGTACCCACCTGCTTGGGACATTTGGGTGTGGTCTTCTATTTCTAATGCCTAGGCCCAGTAACCTTTGCTGTGTTGCTCCTATTGCATACATAATAGTGATTACATAAATAATTTCATATATATATGTATATATATGACAACAAGTTATTCACACAAGAATAACAGTACAATAGGTTATAACAGATTTATAATGGGGATTTATTAAACGCTTCTCTGAGGAAATCACATTTAAGCAAAAAATTAAGAATGAATAGAAATTAGCCAGTCTGTGAACGTGGGAAAGAACCTTCAAGGTGGCAACAATACTATGTGTGAAGGCCCTGAAGCAGCAAATACCTCAGGATATTTGAGAAACTAAAAGGTCACTATAGCTACAGTGAGGTAAACAAGGAGAATGGCAAGATGGGAGTTGTGAGGCATATACTGGAAAACCATTGGAGGCCTTTAAATTGGGGAAAGACTCGATCATATTTGTGTTTTTAAAGATGACTGTTGCTAGGAGAAGGACTGGCTTGGAGACAGGGTAGAAGTGAGAGGATCAGTTGTGAAACTATGATGGTAAAAACAAGAGATGATGGTGATTTGATCTTGAATTAGAAAGGATATGGAGCTAGAGGTAGACAAATTTAAAGTGTCTGTTTTGGGTATAATTGGTAGGATTTGGGGATGGATTAGATTGATGTGGTATGATATGGGTATCTAATTTAAGTGACTTTCTTATATCTGTCCAACATTTCATTTACTTTTAAAATATATTTCCATTCTTTTTTTTTTGCTTTTGATGTTAACTTTTATTTCTGAAATGGCTTTATGGTTTCCGCATACTCTACTACTGCAGTTTTCACTTTCTTTCTTTTCTGATTGCCTATTATCTGATCTCTTCTCTCTTCTTTGAATATCTTTTCCAGATAGCTATGTTTATGTTATTCAAAATAAAGACATTTTGAATGATTTGTTTTCTATTTCCTAGAGGAATTCTGCTTTTGAAGAGTATTTTTATATATATTTTGTGTCACGTCCAAAATACACTTGATCTTTTAGTATGTATGAACAGATACGATGTTGGAAAATTGATACTTGTTATATTTGAATATGCATACCTAGGCCTGTCATTTGCTTATGATTTGTATTAAGAAGACCATAAATGGGGGAAATGGGATGGAATTAGAGGCAGCTGATGACCTCAATGTGTATATATAGCTTTAGAACACTTTCCATCAAATCTAATGAGCCTTGTCCCCTGAGATACTGTTATTCCTTTTCATTTTGTCATTATCCATTTTAAAGGGAAAAGAGTCACTCCTGTTGGAGGTCAGACCAATATGGATCACTTAGAGATTACACTGAAGCCTAGGAACTAACAATTGCTTGTCTTGGGGGTGCAATTAGGGTTTATTTATACTTATTCATTTTATTTTGTAAAGCAGCCCTATGTCAAAACATCATATATACTTCCTCAGATTCCCACAGGGCCATGAGTCTCTGCTACTTACTTTGCCTTAACTTGTACCAGTGCTAACCTACCTTACTTAGGCTTCGTGGTACCTCATCTGGGGCCAATCCACCAATTGTCTGTAAAAGCCAGGGCATCCCTTTTGGGAGTTACTGCACAGTCAGACCCACTAAATATCTGTCTTGAGTTCTTGGCTCCTTCTGTCACTTGTATGTATAACTTGTTGCAGAATGTGAATTGACTCCTGAGCTGCCTATATAGGATGACTCAACCTGGAAGTATAGGTGTTATCTCCTCAGAGGGTGAATATTGACCAATAGGAAAGATAAAAAAGCAGAGCATCATGCAGTTAAATGTCTTTCTTCCTGCAATGGGCTGCTCTGAGGATTGCTCTACTGCCTATGTGGAGATCTCCTATATAGTTGACAGGATGTACCTGTTCACCGTTCTACTGTCTTGGCCAGAAGGGTAACACATTACCTTGAGTTTTTTCCCATCCTTTTCTACCTAGTTTACCATTTTATCCACTGTCACTGAATTTGGATTGAATTTCTCAAAAAAAGCATCAGCACTATATCTTGTTATCAGGACTTCAGGCTCTATTTTCTTTTTTTTTTTAATTTCAAAATATTAAGGGGGTGCAAATGTTTTAGGTTACATGGATTATATTTGTAATGCTTGAGTCCTGGCTAGAGGTGTGCCCATCACCAAAATAGTGTATGAAAACAGGCTCTATTTTCTAAAGAACCCAGATTAAGACAAATAGCAAGGCAAATTTTTAGTTAACTAATGTCTTTCTCTCCAATACCTTACGTTACCAGTGTCTTAGTTATTTTTAATATGTATTAAGACAGAATCAGATGTGTATAGTGGCTCCTTCAGTTGCATATTCTTTGTCATTCGATTGTGTGCCTCACCATGGCTCTAATCCTTATTGATCCAAGTAAAGTTTATTTGGTTGAGTCTTTCAGTGCTCACAAAAATACTCTCAGAAAAATACTGTTTCCAAAGTTCAAGATTTGTAGAAATATATACTTTTTTCCTATATTCCCCCCACTTTGATCTTAATTTAATTGTTTCTAGAAATATTATTTTAGATAGTGATTATTTTCTAGTTTTACCGTACATGCTGTCAAATGTTCCATTTTTCTATTTTCCCCTCTTTGGGGGCTGGTAGCAGTAGTGGATTCAGTAAGTACTTAAATAGAGCTAAAAAGAGTTAACTCAATGTGTCTTTAGTCCCCCAACTTTCACAAGAGGTATATTTGCAAATGTTGACTATACACAGCCTCCTAAAACACTTTATTTCCTTGTGTGCATGATACTTCTGTACTCATGTTTTTTTTCCTATATTACTGGATACTTTGTTTAATTTTCCTTTATGGCCTTTATCTTCTCAAATCATTTCTTAAACGTTGGGGCTCTGCTATGATCTAAATGTTTTATACCCCCAAAATTCATATGTTGAAACCTAGTGTCCAATGCAGTAGTGGTAAGAATTGAGGTCTTTGGGAGGTGATTAGGTCATGAGAGCAGAACCCTCATGAATGGGATTGGTGCTCGTATACAAGAAGTCAGAAGGAGCTTGTATGTCCTTTCTACCTTGTGAAGACGCAGTAACAAGGTGTCATCTATGAACCACAGAACCCTCAGCAGACAATCTACCGGTGCCATTATCTTGGAATTTCCAGCCTCCGAAACTGTAAGCAATAAATTTCTGTTGATTATAAATTACCCAGTCTGGGATATTTTGTTATAACAGCGCAAACAAACAGCCTCCTAAGGGTATGTTTAGGTTCCATTATCTTTTCACTCCATGCAATCTACCTGAATGATCTCATTCACTGAAATGGCTTCAAATACTAGCGGCATATTTTTGAATCTCGAAAACTTTACCTTTAGCCCAGACTTATCTTCTGAAATTTATACTCATATCTAACTGCCTGCTTACATATATCAAACTTGTCTAAAAGAAAATTCTTGATTTTCTCCCCAAACCTGCTCATCTGCCAGTCTTTCCCATATAAGTTTTTTTTTTTTTTTTTTATTATAGGTGTACAAGTATTGTTGGGGATACATATATTGCCCCTGCCACTCCTCCCTCACCCTGCCGTGCCAGAGCTTCAAGCGTGTCCAACCCTCAGGTGGTGCACACCTCACCCATTATGTCCATATACACCTTACCACTCCTCCCCCCTCCCACCAGTCTACCACCTGATAAAAGGTTTTTTTTTTTTGGTTTTTTTTTTTTGACATTTTGATTACATTGTATATCTTTGCCTCTCCCTAAGAAGGGTTAGAGGTAGACCCTTCCCCCCAATAATGTACGTGACATCCCTAAGATGTGGGTCTCCCCCAGCACAATCCTTGGTGTACATTACAACTATTTGAGAATCATAGTTTAACTCAGTCAGTACCAATTTGATGGTGAGTAGATGTGTAGCCCATTTTCCAGATCTTGTGTTGCCTCACTTTGTATAATGGGTTTAAACTTTATTCAGGATAGCATAAACGGTGCTAGCTCACTGTCATTTCTTAGAATTGAGTAATATTCCATTGTGAGAATATACCAAATTTTAATTATCCATTCCTGGATTGACAGGCACTTGGGTTGTTTCCAAGACTTTGCAATAGTGAATTGTGCCTTATAATTGAAAGTTTGTACACTTTGATCAATATTTCCCCCTTTCCCTCACCCCTCATCC
>CAUYPO010046429.1:0-37169 GCA_963574435.1 Cheirogaleus major
CAGCCCTTCTCATCTGCCCCATGAGAGCTCTATTGCTCGACATGAGAGACTAGGGCCAAAGGTTCTAAAGGAAATAGAGTCGCAAGAAATTCAGGATGGAATTCGGGGTTTGGAGGGTTATGATGATGTTCCAGAAGAAGATGACTTAACTATATTTGAATAAATGTAGATTGTTGTACCGTACTTAAAAAAAATAACACGTCCCCTGAAAATAAGCCCTAGGGTGTCTTCTTGAGGAAAAATAAATATAAGACTCTGTCTTATTTTGGGGGAAACACAGTATGTCTGCAAAAATTCTTTCATGTAAATAAGGTAATAATCACAGGTTCTGGGGATTAGAAGGTAGACATATCTTTTCGGGGATGGAGGCAAAAGAGTGGAGTTACCAATCAACCCACTCTATCTCCACGAGGAAGTACAACTTGAGATAAGACGGAAGCATAAATGGAATTTGTGTTTCTGGTTAGTTGAATTCTAGATTAAAAAGTGTTTAATATGTATTTTCTGAGATAAAATCACAGCGGGAAAAGAAGAAGAAGAAGAAAGCATACTCACTGTCAAGAAGACAAGGCGAGAGCAATTCCCTCTGGCTCAGAAGTGCTGGAGGTTGAATGTGGATCCAGACACAAACCCACGAGAATTTCTTTAGTGCTCTTTTTCTTTCTTTTGTTTTTCCTTTTTGGTAGTAAAAAAGCTAATTATACAAAAACTTTAAATCATTAGGAAGAAAAATTGTGATACTGACCCTGTTTATATCAAGCCTGGATGAATAAAAATAAGTATAGCTTTTGTAATTTTGGAGGTACTTTAAGGTATTCAGGAAAATGTGCTTAAGTGGAACATCTCCATTCTCAGTGATTCTGGATAAATGATGTGTAGCTATAACTTCCTTTGTGGTTAAATTATAAGATATTATACATTACAACATGATTGAATATATGCCATTTCAAACCAAGCCCAAGATAAATGACCCATATTTCAAGTTAAGCTTTTTACATTTGAAAAGAAGACAACAACCTTGGACTATTACTAAATCCCAGAGCCGAAAGACTGATGTATCACATATTCTAAATATCATTGAGTTGAAGGCAATGAAATTTGTTATATACTATGATATTTGACAACATATGTGAGCTTTTTAAGTGTACTCCATGGTTCAGTACTATTAAGTCCTGATACAGCCAGTTGATGCATCGCGTCATCAACCTGCCAGGAAGCCTTTGGAGAGCCATTTGTTCCTGGATCCAAATCAAGTGTGTACACTGACTGTTAAAAAATATTTTGTTAGACTAAATGACCGAGCTATCTTTGATGGGCTTGCCAAATGAATTATGACAACGGTTGACCCCTCTGGGCCCTAGGGAAGTATTACCAAAAGAAAAAGAAAAAAGATCTGTTCTTTCTAGTTGCTGATCTTATGCAGAACAAATGTCTCATTCTTTTTGTTATGAATCTTAGTTGAGGTCCAAGATTCTTGCATTCTTTTATATTGCAACTTAACAAGCTATATATGCCATTTATCCTACATATATTTGAAGAGGCATATATTCAAAGTTGGTGTGTAATGTTATTTCTGAATCACAAGGAGGTCGAGATTTAGTGGAAAGAGGGTAGATATTAAAGCTTAATTTACCTGGGTTCAAATTCTAGCATTACCATTAGTGGTCTCCAGATCTTTCAAGTGGGATAATGTCTACCTATGGGATTGCTGTAAAGGTTAATGGTGAATGTTAAGTGCCTACCATATTGTAAGTACTTATAAAAATATGGCTTTTGTTATCATTACCTGACAACAATAGGGTTCCTCTAAAATTGTTAATTAAAGATTTACAAGGATAAATATACTGAGTCGAATCATGGATAAAACAATAGGGAATGGGCAGTAGTTGGAGCTATGGCCAACTGGAAAATAAATAGGTAACATGCCTAAAGGCACTTAAAATAAAAACAGCAACACAATCGCAAATAACGACAACAACAAACCCGCTGTGCTAACCACAAACCTGTCTACCCATTGTTCTCTAAACATTCGAATTCTTTCCAATAATGTATTTAAGAACAGTCATTATAGAGATTAATTTGCCTCTGGGCAACTTTATATCCCAGACATACGAAAGGCTTTTTTTCTAAAACTCAAGTAGTTTCTAAATTCATTTTAAATTTCCCCTAAATCTGCAGTCCCCAATCCCTGGGCAGCGAACTGGTACCAGTCCATGGCCTGTTAGGAACTGGCCACATAGCAGGAGGTGAGTGGCAGTAAGTGAGCAAAACTTTATCTGTATTTACAGCCGCTCCCCATTGCTTGCATCACTGCCTGAGCTCCACCTTCTGTCAGATCAGCATTAGATTCTGCATTATGGTGAGTTGTATAATATTTCATTATATGTTACAATGTAATAATAATAGAAATAAAGTGCACAATAAATATAATGTGCTTGAATCATCCTGAAACCAACACCACTCCCACTACCCCCTCACTGCACCCCATCCATGGAAAAATTGTCTTCCATGAAACAAGTCCCTGGTGGCAAAAAGTTTGGGAACCAATGTCCTAAGTTTTTTGACCAACGCAATATAAGTCTACACATCCCAACTTTGTTTCACCGCTCCACTTTTGTGGCTATCTGAGGGTTCAAGTTCTCTGAGAACTTGAACGCTCAGATAGCCACAAAAAGTATAATCAGTTTCCCTGTCTGTCTGAATTCCCAGGAAACCCAAAGAAATAGCACAGAAAGGAAACACAGAGAACATGTTTCATTTCCCTCAGGCTTTTGCCACATTGCTATAAATTTCTTCACGTCAGAGGTCCATGGAACTATGTAAACAGCTATGACTTCTCTGAGATAAAGGCAATTTTTAGTTTTGTTACGCTTCTTTATATTTATTATTCCTCTACATTGTATTTCAGTAAAGTTTTGGAATGTTTACCCCATAGATAAAATGCGAAGACTTTACACATGAGGGAAAACTGTTCAAAACAATTACCTGTTTTCAGTGTTTTTTCGAAAAAGTTTTCCCTCCCAAAGCTATCTGGAAGTTTACTTTCTTGCAAAAGATTGGTCTTCTGAAAATTTTCCATTGGCAGTGGTTCAATGCCATAATTACTTTCAATTAAACCCTCAAGTGTTTCCCTTTCTCTTTGTTATCACCACAAACAATTCCTTCCTCTGAGTGTTAGATTCTGTCTAACTTAGGAAACTTCCAGAAGCAGCTTACAAGGCCACAGAGGGCAGAAATTCAAACTTTCTCCTTGTTTTGGAAGTTCAACACAGCCTTTGTTGACTCTCTAGCATTCATCTCAGTGTGGGAAGACAAACAGGACTCCTGGGTGCTTATAGAGAGAAAAGGGGTTAAGGGTAAAGATTGGGGGACAGAGAGGTTCTGTTTTACAAAGTTTAATGTGGCTACTAAGGAAATTTAGGCAAGTGTAGGAAATTATTAGCCAAAAATTTATCTCAGAATAAAACCTTGATCAAATATTCTAAAGAATGATTCATAAAGCAAGACAACTGTGCTAACCCTTTAAGTTAGGGTCATTTGCATTTTCCTAGAATTTATTTTGCCCTCCAAATATATTTCTGACCATACAATTTTATAATCCGACACATGTAAACCAGTCTACCAGCCATAACTTTATTTTTTCGAACCATGTTTCTACAAAGTACTTAAGATTTCTTGGTGGTGGCTTCACTAGAGGGATCTCAACCATGGCCGGGAAGCAGCAGAAGCCCAGCGTCTCTTCCCCCCACCCCCACCCCATCTCGAACCCTCGTGTTCTAACGAAGGAAGAAAATATATAGGTGAAGAACAAAAGCTTCTGTTTAACCAAAGCCCTAAGCCCAGAGGTTAGGCCTAAACCTCATGGGTCAGAAACATTTAAAAAGGCAGAAATTGTTCATGTTCACGAATGAAAATCCAAGTTTGCTTCTTTGTCTTCCTTGGCTGAAAATTCCTTTCTCTTGCCTGGACAAGAAGAGATCAGATGTGCCTCTCAGCTCTGCTTTCAATCATTTTGTTCAGTAATCTCTCCGTCCTTCACTGTGTATTTCTTTAGACTTTGCCTTTTTTCTTTTGAATTTTGCACCTCAATAGTCTCTTGGTTGAGTCGTGTTGCTGATAATTTGAAGATATCTCTAGTTCCCTGTGATTTGGCTATTAAGTAGATTTACAGGTGAGTCTCTTTAGTTATGCCCTGAAAAGGGGATAAAGTTTTTGTAATCTATTTAGAAGCCACACAATTTAACATAATTCTACTCTTTCATTTCTCCTCACTTTATACATATAATCCATTAAGCTGTTTTATAGAGGCTAAATATGATAGGGCAGTGGCGCTATAGTATTTCTTAACCTGTTACCGAGACTGCAATATTTTAACAGGAATGAACACCCAAATGCAAATTTCCATTCTCTTTGTATAACATTTATGCAATAAAGAATGAATTGAGTACATGATTTTTCATTTCTGGGAGTACTGGGCCTAGTAATGCATGAGCTGCAAGAAGCAAGCATTAATCTATCCAGCTGCTAAGAAATGAAATGTCACTTAGAGGAACTTGTTCTTGCCAGCACACTCTTTCATAGAATTCTTCATCAAAAAGTGGAGGAAAAAGTCATTCTTTTTCCAATTGCATTAAATCATAGCACATCTAGTTTTTTTCAAGTGTTCTGACTTACTTCCTGCATACGGAGTTTACCAAGGCTTGAGTTTTTCAAAGATAACATGTTTGATTTCATTTTTTACATGGAAGAGATGATTTTTTTTTATATAAAAGAAAGGTAGGATGAGAGCAAAAGAAATAGTTCTTTAAAAGAACAATTTTCTAATTTTTTTTTTTCCTCTACTGCTGTTGTTACTTCCAGGCTGGCTACTTCCAGGCTACTTCAGTTGCTATGGGTTTTGGATGGTATCACAGAGTGTGTGTGTGTGTGTGTGTGTGTACATACACACCTGTATGTACCAGATTAACTGTGTTCACTGGTGTTATTGGATGAATTATTTCTCTAGTGAATTGAGATTACAAATTTTTAGATGAATTAAGATCACAAATATTTTCAGTGATAATAAAGCATTTTAGTATAATAGGTGACTGAAGGCCAGATGTGGTAGCTCATGCCTATAATCCTAGCACTTTGGGAGGCCAAGCTGGGAGGATCACTTGAGGCCAGGAGTTCAAGACCAGCCTAAGCAACATAACGAGACCCTGTCTTTATAAAAAATAGAAAAATTAGCCAGGCGTGGTGGCACATGCCTGTAGTCCTAGCTATTCAGGATGCTGAAGCAGGAAGATCACTTGAGCCCAGGAGTTTGAGTTTGCAGTGAGCTATGATGATGTCTCTGCACTCTAGCCCAAGCAATAGAGCAAGACTCTGTCTTAAAAAAACAAAAAACAAATAGGTAACTGAAAAGCCTGAGCGCTGTTTAGTTTTAATGCACAATTTTATGTATACACACACACACACTCCTTTGCAAAATAGTTGATAATGCCATTAGTTTTTCTGGTAAGAACTCATTTTAAAATAATATATTTATTTACAAAATTATAAACATAAAGAATAAAAATAGGCTTAGTTTCAATACACTGGTTTTAAATGTATTTATTCAAAATAATTTACACTTTGAAACAAAAAGGACAGTAACACATACTATCAGCTATGCTTTGTGAAATAAAACTATCTGTGGACATTTTATTGATTTCCTACAAATATTTCTTTCTGTAATTAACATATGGTTACATGTAAGAAAAGTAACACCTCCTTCATTGGATGTCACTTAGGGACTCACTGTTTCATATAGTGGGACTTTTCCGGTAACTTAGACTTTTTTCTTTAATCTACCAAGATTTTTCAAATCTTTCTTTAAAATTGTACCACATAGGTCCTCCTTTTCTTAAATGGTGGTCAGAAACATAATTTAATCCTTTAAACATAATTTAATCTCTCATTTGTAAATGTGGGATACGTAACTCATAGGAGTATCTTAAACATATTATTCAAGTCGCGTGAGTCAGCGAGGCCTAGGCGGTCAGCGGGCCTTGGGCCATCCCTGCGCCCGGAGCCTCCCGCGCGGGCTGAGGAGGGCCGAGGAGCAGCTGTTGTCCTGACCGGTCTCTCCTGTCACCCTTGCTGCCATCAGCTCACAGTTCTGAAGTCCAGGAAGTGCGAGGCGAAGGCGCTGACGTCGGCCTTCTTGCTCATCCTCACAGGGAGGAAGGGCAGAGAGGGCAGCAGCGGTCCCAACCCGCCCTTTCACAACAGCGCCCGTCCCACCCACGAGCGCGCAGCCCCCGCGGCCGAAGCTCCCCTCAAGGTCCTGCCCTTAATGCCGTCACGGTGACAATTAAACGTCAGCAGGAGTTTTGGGGGCCCCAGTGCAGAACTGCCGTCGCCGCGGAGATCCAGGCGCGGCGGACGCCCGGCCCTTCCCTTCCCGCCCAGCTCGCGGCGACCGGGAGGGCCGGGCGAGCAGCCTCCGCGTCGAAAATGCTCCGCTGCTGCCTTTGAAGGGACGTTGCTTCAGGATGGAGAGTAAAAAATGTTAATAAATAAGACCCTATGAAAGTAAATAAAGTTTTGGCATTTACTTGAAATGCAAGTAGTTTTCAAGCTTGTTTTGGCAGCAAGAAATTGTTTCGCACCTCGTCAGCATCTCCTTCTCCCAAAAACATGGAAGAGCCTCTGCGCGCCCGGGCCTTGTGGCCTCCCTACACCGAAACAAGGTGCTTGATTTTTGAAACCAATTAAAATACTTTTTTGTTTTTTCTCCAAATAAATGTAAAAAACCAGGATAATAGTAAGGAAAGACATTTTCATAGCTCTAATAGGAGATAACCTTCCATATTGTCTTTCCTTATTGAAGGGAAACTAAACTTCACCCATATTCCAGAATTTTGAGGTAGATTTATTTTTGTTGTTGTTGTTTTTTTAATCTTGACAGATGTGTGTGTTCCTCAATGGTTCCTACGTGCCTTTCAACTCCTCCCATCTGTAGAGAAGCAGCCTGTCCAAGTCAATAGTTACCACCCATAAGGCAAGGTCTACTGGCATCCTATTATGGCATTGGTCTTAATGAACCGATATGTCCTATTCTTAAGATTCCAGAACTGATTTTTTTCAGCAGTCCTTTAACTCTTATTTTTATGTAATGTAGAGTAATGAAAATATTGGCGTTTGAGTCAGAAAACTTGGAAATTGCCATGACAATTAGCAAAATAATATTTGAGAAATATATTTAAAATTGTAATGTATCACTCTGATTTATAAAAAGTCTTCACAAAACAAGCACCATATGTACTCACCATCAAATTGGTAGTAACTGACTTAACTGACCGACACTTAAGTGCACATATAGTAGTAACATTTATTGGGTGTCGGGCAGGTGGGAGGAGGGAGGAGGGGACGGGTATATACACACCTAATGGGTATGGTGCACACCATCTGAGGGATGGACACACTTGTAGCTCTGACTCTGGTGGGGCAAAGTCAATATATGTAACCTAAACATTTGTACCCTTGTAATATGCTGAAATTAAAAAAATTAAAAATTAAAAAAAAACAAAGTCTTCACAGAGGGCCCTTTAAGAGCTAGGCACTATTCTAGGCACTGGGGAACAGCAGTGAACAAAATAAAATATCTGTCCTTATAAATTTTACATTCTAACAGGGACAAATAAATAAATAGATTTACTATTGTTATTTTTTTATCGCATCATTGCCATCAAGCAGCTTTACTTACTTGTGCTATGCTTGACATTTGAATTGTGAACATACAGAGTGTGAGGTCTGCAGGGGAAGAAATGGGTTTGCATGCTGGCTCCCTGACATAGCCACAGCAAATCATCTCCTCTTACCAAGGAGAATTCCACATTTGTAAATGTGTGACAATGATGATATTTAACTCACAAGAATGTTTTAAATATTTTATAAAAGGTGAAAATGTATTTTGTACATCTTAAAGTACTATACAATACTACATATACCTAGTCCTATCACTGTCAAGAGGATGGCTTTCTACAGAGAAGCACAGTGTGCTTTCCCTAGCTTTGGCTAATTTAGAGTATCTCTTTTTTTCTAAGTATATGGTAAAATAATTAAGTAAATTGGAAACAGAAATGTCCATTCTTCCAGATAACATGAATGGTGTTCATGTTATAACATTTAACATGCATAGCCATGAATTGGTCAATGTTTTGCCAAGAACAGAGTGAATGACAATTATTCACATATCAGTTTTCCATTGTTTCAATTACAAGCTCATACATTGGGATGATTCATGGGTTACTTGCCTTTCAAGTCACAGTTTCAAGCAGCATCATTTGTCTTCTATCAGCAACTCATGTTTAGACCCACAGTCCACGTGCTGATCTCTTGTATTTCACATCGTTTCTAGTCTTGGACAGCCTCATTCAGACTGTTACATCTTTAAAGTAAACAGTGAAGGTGGCATTAAAAAAAAATCAACTTTTCACTTACATCTATTTCTTCATCATGATTATTTTGCCCATTAGAGAGTCTTGCTCCATTCTAGGTAGAATAGTTTCTTTAATAAATTTTGTCCTCCAAATACTGTAGCACATACTACTGTGTCCAGAGAGACTGAATTAATAGAATGTGTATATATAGATAGATAAATATATGAGAGGGGATGTGTCAGGGGAATTGGCCTATGAGATTATGGAGGCTGGGAACTCCCATGACAGGCTATCTGCAAGCTGGAGTCCCTCAGACACCACTAACGTGGCTCAGTTCAAGTCCAAAGGCCTCAGAACCAGGGAAACTGAGGGCATAACTCTCAGTCCAAGTCCAAAGACCTGAGAACCTGGGGGGCCTCTGGTGTAAATCCTGGAGTCCAAAGGCAAGAGAGCCTGGAGTTCTGATGTTCAAAAACAGAAGAAGAGTGTCCCAGCTCCAGGAGAAGGAGAAAAAAAGAATTCACCTTTCTTTTGTGTTTTTGTTCCATAGAAAAGAAAGTGTGGAATTTGTTATAATGACCCTATAGTGCTAAGATTAGGAGTTTGCTTTTAAATTCTCAGGTAAAATGTCGTTTTTGAAGATTTTTGAGCTGGGAAATGAACTGAATTACATGTTAAGAGAATTAGTATGTAGAAAAACTAAAAGGAAAAAGCTATAGAGAGCATCTTGGAGGGAAAATCCTCATTATGTACAGGGAACCCATGCCCTCCCCTTTTTTAATCCACAACACTCTGTGATCAGTCAACCACCAAAGCATAAGAATAGTGGAAATGCTGATTTTGAATATGGATTGTTGTATAAAAAATTATACACTGGAAATGTATTTGTATTGCTCAACAGTGAAAATAGAAGTAGAGACATTTAGAGGATATTTTAGGAGATAAAAATCTTCAAAATTTGGTGATGGGTTAGATATCCTCTAAATTGAGGATCAGGTGGAGCTGCAAATGATGCTGACTGGGAGAGGCCAGAAAGGAAGGAGAAAAACAGTAAGATTCTCTACTAAAAGTAAGAGAAGGGACAGTTCTCGATGAAAACAGTGGTCAATAGTGTCCAGCATTATTGTGAAATCAAATAAGATGAAGATTTGTCTTCAGGGTCATTGATAACTTAGCCAGTTAAATACCATTCCTATGCCAATCGCTCCCAAATGTAAAACTCCAATCCAGTTCTTTCCTGAACACCATCGACTAGGCAGCTCAAGATTAACGTGTTCAAAAGAGCGCTCCAGACTTTCTCCCCTAAACCTGCCCCTGCAGCATTCTTCCTTACCTGATTTAATGTCAAGTCTCCACCCCATAAGTCACTCAGGTCAAAAAATATGTGGCATTATCCTTGACTCCTTGCTTTTCTCATACCCCTCAACTAGCTTTCAGAAAGTTTTATTAGTTCTACCTTCAAAGTATTCCAACCTCTGACTACTTCTCACCACCTCCACTCCACCCTCCCTGTGCCAAGCTTCATTATCGTTTTATTTTTCTAACAGGGTTCATGAGATATAATTGACATATACAATTCATACATTTAGTGTGCAACTCAATGGTTTTAAGTATATTCATAGAGTAGTACAACCATTGCCACAGTTAATTTCAAAACACCTTCATCACCCCAAAAAGAATTAGCAGTTACTCCTTCCTCCCTCCCCATAGCTCCTGATAACCAGTAATCTACTTTCTGTTCCTGGACTGTCCATATAAATAGAATCATACACTACGTGGTCATTTGTGACTGGCCTTTTTTATGTAGCATAACATTTTCAAGGTATATCCATGATGTAGCATGTAACCATACTTCATTCATTTTTATGACTAAATAATATTCCATCCTATTGGTATACCATACTTTGTGTATCCATTCATCAGTTACTGCATATTTGGGTTGTCTCTGCCTTTTGGCTTTTATGAATAATGATGCTATGAATATTTGCATTTCATTTGGATATGCATTTTCATTTCTCTTGCATGTGTACTTAAGAGTGTAATTGGCTGGTTTCATATAACTCTATGCTCAACCTTTTGAGGAACTGCCAGACTGTTTCCAAAACAGTGCCCACTATCTTTTGGTAGGATTATTGCATCGGCATTATTATTGCTCTCCCAGTGCATTTTCAACACATCATTTTGTCTGTTCAGATCCCTCCAATGGGTCCTCCTCTCACTCGGAGTAAAGCCAAAATATTTGTCAATAACTGCAAGCTCCCACACTATCTGGCCCCATATGACCTCACTGGTTTTACCAGTGCCTACTATGCCTCTCCTCCTTGCTCATTCCCTACTGAGCTCTTTGCTGTTCCTTGGCTGTATCAGGCATAACAATCCCTCTGCCCATCTGTGCCCTCTTTCTGGAACAGACTTGCCACTATATCCATAGGGTTTGCTCCCTACCTCCTCGGATCTTTACTCAAATATCTCCTTCTCAGTGAGGCAGTCAACACTCTCCAGCTCCCTGCTATGGTCTGAATGTTTGTGTCCCCCCCCAAATTCAAACCTAGCCCCCATGGTGATGGTATTAAGAAGTGGGGACTTTGGGAGGTGATTAGCTCATAAGGGCTCCCCCTGGTGAATGGGATCAGTGCCCTGATAAAAGAGGCCGAGGAGCCTGTTTGCCCCTTTCGCCATGTGAGCACACACAGAAGGCACCAGCTATGAGGAATGGGGCCCTCACCAGACACCAAATCTTCTGACACATTGATCCTGGACTTCCCAGCCTCCAAAACTGGAAGCAATAAATTTCTGTTGTTTAAAAATGATAGGTTGGGCATGGTGGCTCATGCCTGTAATCCCAATACTTTGGAAGGCCAAGGTGGGAGGATCTCTTGAGTCCAGGAGTTAGAGATTAGCCTGGGCAACATATCGAGACCCTGTCTCTACATAAAAATGTAAAATTAGCCCAGTGCAGTGGCACACACCTGTAGTGCCAGAGGCTGAGGCAGGAGGATTGCTTGAGCCCAGGAGTTTGAGGCTACGGTGAGTTATGATGACACCACCGAAGTCCAGGTGCGGTGATGGAGAGATACCCTGTCTCTTAAAAAAAAGAAAAAAAAAAAAAAGAACAATTATAACATTATGCTAGCATCACTATTCTGGCACTTTGGGACCATTAGTACGTAAAATAGGGGTTACTTGAACGCAAGCAGTGTGATACTGCAACAGTCTACAGCATGGATCCACTGGACACAGGGAAGATTCCCACCCCGGACAGGACAGAGCAAGAGGGCATGAGATTTCATTACCCTTCTCAGAACAGTACACAATTTAAAACTTATGAATTGTTTATTTCTGGAATTTTCCATTTCATATTTTTGGATCACGAGTAACTGAATCCACAGAAAGTGAAACCACGGATGGTGGGGGCACTGCTGTAACTGCAGATTCCATCGTGGGCTCTCTGTTTCTCCCTTTCTCTTGGATCACTGGCCCAGACGACAGCAAGCAGCCACACCGTGAACAGCCCTGGGGAACTGGGGCTGGGGATCCAACAGCACAGAGGAATGGGGACTCTCCAGCCAGGAGCCTGCAAGGATCTGAAGCCTGCCAGCAACCAAGTGCCTGAGCTTGGAGGCGGGTCCTTCCGCCCCAGTTGAGTCTGGAAGATGACTGCAATCCCAGACGGCAGCCTCAAGAAGTCTTGAGTGAAAGGTACCCAGTTAAACTGCTCCCCAAATTCCTGATTCAGAAAAACTGTGAGATAATGATACATGTTTGTAGTTTTCAGCTACTATATTTTGGAGTAACTGGTTATACAGCAACAGATAATTAACACATTCCCCAAAAGAACAACCACCACTTGCAGCTTTAAATTTTTTGCTTGTTTGCTTACTTGCTACAAAGCGAAACAGGCTAAAAGCTTATTTCTCTGGCAGTCAACCATGCGGGCCTGGCAAGCTGGTTCTGCCATCCTTGACAAGTGGCTCCAATCTCTGGGTCTCACCCAATTGTTCTATATCTCGCTTTCTCCAAACTAAAAGAACATGGGTGCGGGACCAGAAAGAACACAAGACTAATCCAATAAGGGGCAAGACTTGGAAGTAGCATCTATCAATTTTGCTGACACCCCATTAGCTAAAATTTGGTCACAGGGATGTACCCAGCTACATGGGAGGTTTGAAAATGAAACTTATTGACCATTTATTCCTTTCCCCGACTGACTTACCCTTTCATCTCTATAATGTTATATTCTGTCCATTGATCCCCAGCTATTGCCAGAGTATTTCACTCACTCCTGCTTTTTTATACATTTGATATATGTATGATAGAGCCAGTTTTCATTACTTTTCTTTTTGAACAATCTCCAAGCTAATTTTTTATTGTCTGTGTTTGCAGATGAATGGTTAAATCAGTATGTCCACTTTTTAAAAAAAAAACTATTGTTATTTTTTAATTAAATTTGTATCAAAGTAAAGCTTTCATATAGAAAAACCATCATCAATGTAATGTAATCATCAATGTAATTTCTATGAATTTTCACAAAATGAACACATATAACCAGCACCTAAATCAAGAAATGAAGCATTACCAGAACAAAAGACTCCCTTGCACCCCTTCCAGGCATCTTAGATCATTTGTATATGTTTTGGAACTTTATATTTTTTTATTTTATTTTTTATTTTTTCAGTAAATTAGGGGGGTACAATGTTAAGGTTATGTATCTTGCCCTTGCCCACCTCCCCTCTTGAGTCAGAGCTTCAAGCGTGTCCATTCCCCAGTTGGTGTGCATGGCACTCATTATGTATGTATATACCCATCCCCTCCCCCGCACCTGCCCGACACCTGATAAATGTTATTCCTATATGTCCACTTAGGTGTTGATCGGTTAATAGCAATTTGCTGGTGATGTTTTGGAACTTTATATAAATGGAATAATAAAGTATATGCTCTTTAGTGACTGGCTTCTTTTGTTCACTACTATGTTTGTAAAATTAATCCACATTGTCACTATAGTTGTAGTTCAATAATTCTCATTGCCATACATTATTCCATTCAACGAATATACAATTTATCTATTCATTTGTGGACATCTGTATTGTTTTTAGTTGTTGGCTGTTACAAATAGTGCTGCTATGATCATTAATGTCCCCAAAATTTGCCTGTCAGAATTCTGTTTGGAACTATAAGAAACTCATACATTCAAGAGAAAAAAACAACACTTTTGCAATATCCAGTCTTCTTGTCCATGAACAAATATGTATCTTCATTAAATCTTTTAAATTTTTATACCTCTCAGAATAGTACTGTAAGTATGCGCACACGTATTCATACACGTCTATCGCATGTTTTGTTAAAGCTATTCATTGGTATGTAAAGTTTCTGTTGACATTGTGTTTCATAATACTTAAAAAGTGATTGCTACTAGTATACAGCAATGCTATTTTATGTATATTTCCTTTTATTCTAGGCACTTTTAGAATACTGATTCTAAACTCTAAAGGAAATGCTTCTAATTTGTGTATTTTTACTGCTATCCTTTGCTCTGCTGCAGGATCTCTATGCTCTTCATAATTCTTTCTCTAACATGGATATATTGCTGTGAGTCATGCAAGACTGATAGATATTTATTAACCTATTTTTCTACCTCTCTATATTCCAGTATTCGCCCACCTCACTTCTTTTCAGGTCCCTTTGCAGGTTTCTCCTGATTTGTCCAGTCTTTTAATGTGGGAGTGTCCCAGGCTAAGTCCTTGGACTTCTACTTTTAGCTTCCTTCCCTTCATGAGTTTATGCATCCTATGACCTCAAATACCATGTATATTCCAATGGCCAAAAATGTAAATCTGGAGTGCGTACCTCTTCCCAGAACTCCAGCCTCTTATACCCACTTGTCTGTTTGTTAACACCACTTTGGTGTCTAAAAGGCACCTCAAACTCAACATATCCATAACTAAATCTTCCTTCCGCATCCCACTCAACCTGCAGTCTGTCTTATCTCTGTTAAGGGTCACCCCATCCTTACAGTGGCTCGAGCAAAATCTTTCTTTCTCTCATATTCTGTAACATACAGTCTATCAGGAAGGCACATAAGTGTCACTTGTGTACCCAGAATCTGATTACTGCTTACCTGCTCCAGCGCCACTGGCCTGTTCTCAGTTTCCTCCTCACTCCCTTGGATCACCACAGACTCCAAAAGAATTTCCTTCTTCCATTCTTGCTCCTATACATCCTTTCCTCAATAAAGCCAACACTTAAATATGATTTAATTATTTCTCTGCTCAAATCCTTCCCACCACTCCCATCAAATGCTGAATCAATTCAGAAAGGGCCCTCCCGGATGGCCCGCCTCCTCCGTGACTTCGCACGCCCCCTTACTCGCTGCGCCCCAGCCACCTAGGCCTCCTTCAGCCGGCCAGCACGCCCTGCCTCGGGGCCTTTGCTCTCGCTGCTCCTGTCCCCACTGCTCTCTTTCGAGATAGTCTCATGGATTACTGTCTGCCTCCTTCACGTCTTTGCTCAAATACCACATTCCTAGTTAGGCCACCCCAAGCCACTGTATTTCAAACTGCAAACCACCTCCCCATCCGCAGAACTCCCTTTGTGCACCTTCCACACTTTTTTATTCTGTGCTAGTTTTCCCTTTTTCATCTACTATACAAATTACCCACTGACGTTTGGGATCTGCCTCTCCTCACCACCACCCCAGCGGAGGGGAAGCTTCAGAGGGCAGCGACTTGGGTGTTGTGTTTACTGTTATATCTCAGTCGTGGAACAGCGTGGGGCAAACAGTAGGCACTCAATAAATATTTGTTGA
Organism: Cheirogaleus major; assembly: GCA_963574435.1. NCBI lineage: Eukaryota > Metazoa > Chordata > Mammalia > Primates > Cheirogaleidae > Cheirogaleus > Cheirogaleus major. The sequence goes on from CAUYPO010046429.1 coordinate 15,211, forward strand.
ATCAATGAATGAATCAATCAAGAAATACTGTTACAAGCTGTTAAATACTGTCATAATACTGACATAGAGTCTAGGGCACAATCTCCAGAATAAATTAAAAATTAAAAAAGGTTAAAAGTCGCTGCTAGAAATGGGCCCAAGTGTAGAGGGTGCTTTTCTTTATGAACCCTCTTATGCTATTTAATTATTTTTATCATGTGCATGTATGACTGTGATAAAAATTCAGAAAACTTTTAAATAAGCCACCATGGCTGGAAAATCACAGGATAACAATGCAGAAAGCCCAGCCAACAACAATTTGCTTTCTAGTAAATTGCTCTAAATCTGTTTTGAGAGCAAACTATTGGATCTGCTAATGATACATACAGATGGCACGAAACAATAAACTTCTTTTTGGTGTTGGGTGTAATTTTAAATAGAATATCTTTTATCATGCTTTAAAGTGACTTCAATCTATTTACATGATCAAGCTTTATATTATTACATTAAGTTCCACATATTTCACAATGGGTATAAAATGTACTGAGATGTCATCATTCACAACACTTTATATAAAATGTGATTTATTGAATCTTTAACTGTGGGTGGAGAAATAATAGAAATAATTTTTCATGCACAGATAACTGGCACATGTGAATACTTGCTAATTAGAGGGAGGTAGTAAGGAAAGGACGGAAGTAACAAAAAATAATTTTGTCTAAGGCTGTAAGTGACATAAATTCAAACAATTACTTTTTCAGAATCCTCAGGCTTGTTTCTATTCAATGTTTGCTGAGCTTTAGAGAGGGCTGCATCCCAGCATGGCAAACTGCCATCTTTGTCAGGAGCAAAGAGCTGTTTACATTCAAGGCACATAATAAGTGCAATGTGAAGTAAAAAACAGTGTGAGTTCTATTATGGCTGATTAGCCCATTGTACAATGTTACAACTAACATCTTCCTTGTGCTAAAAATAGTGTGAAGTCATGGGACCTCAAGCAGCATGATCCATCAGTACTGTACTCTTTCATAAGACTGCCAACAAAAGCTGCCTCTAACTCCCCAGAAAAATAAAAGGGCCACTTATTCACTTCAGTGTTCTCCAAAATATGTAGTTCATCTGAGCTGTTAGGAAACCTTTCCAGAAATGAGGCACAGAGAATGCACAGCTTCTAAAAAGTAGATGTGTCTTCTCTGCTGTGTCCTTTTGATCAACCAGATCCTTAACAGGAACCTCATGAAAGTCAGGTGGTTGCTGTTAAACTTGCACTGTTAGCTGTAATCACAGTACTTAATCACAGTAGTGGTAGAATTAGTGCACATTTTGATGCACTGGCTACCAGTAGCCCAAATAAATAAGTAAATCTCTCTGTTTGAAGTGACAGAAGCAGGAAGGAGTGGTTTGAACAAACTGAGTCTCAGGTCATTTCATCACCAAGTCAACAGCCCTTCTCCTTGAAGGGGGGAAAACAAACTGCTTTCTATTCTATTGAAAGCCTGCAAGAATTTGCACCACAGTAATCACAAATCCAGAGGCAATCTATTAAGAACTCAGCATCACCAATCCTGAGACCCAACTGATAAGCGCATTCTTTATTCCCCCCTCCACATTAATCCTCTTAAAGACTGTGCTAAGTAATGAAAGGGTGCGATGAAAGAGGCCCCCCATTTTTATTACAACCATATAAACTGCTTGTGTAAATGTTTCATTAACAAACTGCTGGACCAGTATTTAATATCCTTTGCCTCCCTCCCCCTGGTCCTCCTGGTATGGTGCTCCTGCTACAGCATGACTAAATGTGTGATTTACACATGTTTAAGAGAAACATTCCCACACTTGAATGCTACACCACGACAAAGGGAGGGGAGGGGCTGAGATAGAGGTGTTGAACCTATTGTAGACATTTTAATTTACAATTCTCTCTTTTTATGGGCTTTAAAAGATGAATGACCTACACCTACTTATCAGTTTGTGTTTCATTTCTCAGGGTTCTTTCTAATAAGTACAGATCTCTATGTAAGTGGCTTTGGCCAAATCATTTGAGGCTGGTTCTTTTGAAGACATTAGATGCTCTAATATACTAAGAAGAAAAGGAAGATGAATTCTGATGTGTATCTAATGTGCAAAGAACCCTTCTCTGAACAACATAGAGGCCAAAATAGTAAAGGTAAGCACCTTTACTTTGGATATGTAGAAGAATGCCAGATATTTTGTGGAAATATACGTGCTGTGTTTTCCTCTGCAGTCATCTAATGGCAATCTGCATGCTTTAGCTAATCTAGTAAATCCTAACAGGATGCCTGCATTGTCTGCTTTTAAAAACATGGCATCTTAGTATAAAATTAACTTTCCTTTCAGACAAACAAGATATGCCTGCGGCACCTACTGAATTAGCCAATATCCAGCAACAGGATGTGTTAATGCAACTTGAAGATACAGAATCAGTCACTTAAAAGAATAGTTTAAGTTAAATCATGATACAGATAAACAGGTTATTGCATCCAAATGAGTGCTCCTTGGACAAATTCTCGGGAAAACACATTTACCTTGTACTCCAAGAGATTCCAAACTTTGCAAAATTAATACATAAGAAAACCAAATAGAAATATAGCCTCTTTGTAATCCCAGTGTCCTGACCTGCGTGTCATTCGTGTAATTTCAGTTTACTGTGAGCACTCTGGCCTCAGCTGGGGCCACTCAGTTTGGGGAAGAACCGTATGTGGGTCAGTGTGTGCAATTTTGTCTCTAGCTGCAACCACGGTCTGGTTTCAAAGTGAATAGATTCATTTGGATGAACAATGCCCTGGGGGATAAATGCTTAAATGTATTCAACCTTAGGAAGAGCTGAAAACATCAATACCTTCATAAAGCCGCTTTGATTTGTATCGACTATGGTTGTGCTGCTAATTCATATACATCATTGTTTACTTCACAGAGCTTTTAACATGACTTTTGATTTATAGAAAAAGTGATTTCACTTCTACCAAGAAGTGGTGAGCTCAGACCTCCCCCAGATTCTTACTTTCTGATGTGACAAAATTGAAAGAGGAACTTTCTTGTTACAGCATAAATAAATTGCTGTACAACAGTTTATATGCACTTTTTTTTTTAACTTTCATGGTAACAGGTAATAGTAAAATAGATCGTCCAGATAAGGGTGATCAATTATCTAAGCATGTTGTTAATGTGTTCACAGCAAAGCCATCGATTTACACTGGGGCAAAATCTCCGGGCCAGACGCGCTTCTCACTCCCAAGCTCTGTCAGGCAAAGGAGAAATCCAGCGGACACGGCTATGTTCTGTCATCTGTTTCGTGCCAAGCCCTGAGAGGCTTTTATTTACAGGAACCACTTGGGCATATTGCAAGTCTCCATAAATAACATCCCTGTTCCACACAAATAATGGAACCTGCATTTGGTAAGAGTTTTAGTTTTGTTTGTTTGATGCTTCGTCAAATGGAAACACTAAAAAATCTTTTCTAGCAGTTCATTTATTTCTAAGCCACTAAAATAAATGGCTTTAAGTTAAGCTAAGTGGGCTGAAGTGACCAGAACTGGATTTTGCTTTGTTTATTGATTAGCTCCCAAACTTAAATAAGGATTGAAATATTTTGGATTTTCCTGTGTTGAAGTCTTATCCAGAGGCGCAGAAGAGCAAAGCGGTTGATTTTATCAAGAAAAGTGTCCATCGCTCAAGAAGTTGCATAACAATAGGACTTAAGCAGACAGAGAATTCAGAATATAAGGAGACAAAACGAGAATGTGATAGCTGGTGTTACTTTTTGTCAGATAAGCACGGGCCTGAACATAACATATCCAATGGCCCAGGAAAAATTCACCGTTCTGATGGAGATAAACTTAGAAAGCCTCGAGACAGCCCAGACTCAGCATCTCACAGTTAATTAAAGAAGTGAGTGAAGGCATCAAGGCTTGCTCCCTTCTGCCTGAATAATTCACCGCCTGTATCCATTATTAAAACTCGTTACTGCACCACAATGATTCCCAGCTCGAGATGGATTGGTCTCAGAACCGAGAGATAAATTGTAACAGGGCCTACAGCTATATTAATAAATTGAAATGAACATTTATTTGCTCATCTAATTAGAACTGTAGTTTTTCCAAATAGTGTAGTAATGCATTACCTTGACAGGCAGCTCCCTACTTTGTGTGAAATAAAATGAACAGGAGGGCTTTACCCCAGATTTGGGGCTTCTCTGCATAAAAAGTTCTTTGGTCACTGCTGTTCCTTTTAAACCGTTCATTGTGCCACTATGCTCTGCCGATCCTATCTCTTCAGGATTGATGGGAGCTTAGCTTTTGAGGTACTTCATCAGAAGACTGCAAAGAAATGTGCATATAGAACACGCATTCTTCTTTTGTCCTCACTCCCTTTTTAAAATGTTGCAGAAGGAAAAAAGAAGAATTTGAAGATTTTCTCCACCCCCTCCCCATTTCCATTTCCCTTCATTAGGATTACAAAGCCTTATAGCTCAGAGGTTCAAAAGACTTGTGCTTCAGGTCTTGGCTTGATTCCTGACTCAATCTCTAACTTTGCACAGCCTCAGTTTCTTCCTCTGCAACATGAAAATAATAATACCCATGACGTTCAGAGATGATGTCTTCATGGTGAGTTGTTAACCAATAGTAAGTGCCATTATTATTTAGCAATTCTTGCTCTTCTGTTTGCAAATTAGATTTTAAAAATAATTTTATCACATTAGAATTAGCATGGAGGGGTCTAGCACTCAATTTTTGAAGGACAAAAATGAATAATGTGGTATTATATTGACATAAAACTTTTTCATTATGAATGCTTTCTGAAGCAAAAGTCCTGTCTCCCCCAGCTATATTATAAAATGTCAGACAGCAGGTCTTATGCCTTCTCCCCTTCCTGCAGTGGGCCTAGAACATGGTAGACCCTCAGCAGTTGGTTTTTTACCATAATGGTAAGTGTGGCTATTATGTAACCTCTCGTGAAATAAACACTTCTGTGTTGTGCTCTATGAAGCTTTGAAGCATATAGAGGCTAGACTTGATTTTATACAGCTGTCAAATTCAAATCTATGCTTCTGTAAGAGAACTAAACTCTTAGGATTACCACATACTCATTTCAAATTTCAAATCCAGTTGATTGAGCACTTTTCCTTTGATAAAATGAGAAAATTCAAAAAATAAATTTCTGGGTTGTCAAAATGAACATCACGTCGCTTAATCTGCTCCTCAGCTTGCAGATAAGGTAGAGAATCACCGATGATGTCTTTGGCAGGTTCTGGCAGAGACTGCACCGTCCTAAGGGGTAGCATTAGACTTGGCTTGAGAGAAAGAACGCTTCTTTTTCTGCAGTATGTTCCAAAACGGCGGAGTAGGGCAAACTTCACAAAGTTTAAAACCTTTTCTGCAAAACTTAGAAAAAAGGGAAAAAAATTGTGATATAGTAAATGCATCATTAAGAGATCTTATGATACTCCTTTGCAATGGCTTTGCTTCCAGGGCAAGAGTATAAATTAAACAAATCAGTATCAAGTTATATGCTATCGAAGCACATATGCAAATACAGTATTTGTCCTATAGTAGACTCTTAATAAAAAGCAAAAGGAAGCAGGATTCAATTTAGTCACTTCTTCAATAATCCTTTATACTACGTACTCCATACATAACAATATTTAAAGACAATATACACTGGAACAAAATTATTTCTATGAATTTTAGTTACTTCTTTCTGTTTAAAACTACCGTGTTTCCCCGAAAATAAGACCTACCCATAAAATAAGCCCTAGCAGGATGTCTAAGCATTTGTGCAATATAAGCCCTACCCCAAAAATAAGACCTAGTGATGGGCGTGGTGACGCAGCGGATCTGCACAACCTGTGCATTTCCTCACGGAGCGGTAAAGAAGACGAGCAGCCCTTCTCATCTGCCCCATGGTGACAGCTACTATCCCAGAGGTGACCGGAAAGGTGCGGGCAGCCCCACCAACAAGGTCGGCTCCCCCTGTCAGGTCCCGGCCATCCTGTGCGTGCTGCAAGCTGAAGCTTTGAGAGGAAGATAATACATCCCCTGAAAATAAGCCCTAGGGTGTCTTCCTGAGGAAAAATAAATATAAGACCCTGTCTTATTTTCAGGGAAACACGGTAAATATAAATGGCATTGAACTTGTTTTCCAACTTAGGATATTAGAATCAAATGGATGGAGAAAGTGCTGGATAAGGGAGGATAAATAGTGGGGCAATGTTAAAGTAAGCTCAACAAGCTTTCCAAAGGATTGGTTTGAAGATCTTATCATATTTATTAAGAAATGTGAACTATAAATTCTAAATGCTGGTTTTGGTGGTAAACCTTACGGTACCCAAGGATAAGCTGCTGCCTCTTATCCAAGCAAATTTTAAGGGTATAGAGACATAATTCAGGTGAGAATAGAATAAAACAAAACACATGAAAATAGTATTTTCGTTATTCATGGCTTCTGGGAGATGGCTTGCAGGGAAATGGAGCTTAGTAGAGGATTATGGAAGAAAGCTGAGAAGATGACTTGTCATTTTGTACTTGCCTATATAGGTAAGTGAATTGAAGGCTGAGGGAAAACTCATACTTTCCTTGTGTTTTGTGTGTGTGTGTGTGTGTGTGTGTGTTATTTTGTTTTTTGTTTTTTTTTTTGTTTTGTTTTGTTTTTTTTAGACAAGGTCTTGCTCTGCACCCAAGTTGGAATGCAGTGGCATCACCATAGCTCACTGCAGTCTCAAACTCCTGGCCTCAAGCAATCCTCCTGCCTTGGCCTCCCAAAGTGCTAGGATTAACAGACATGAGCCACCACACCTGGCCTCTCCTTGTGTTCTTGACTCCTCAACTACAACTTAGTTTTAGTTAGAACAATCAATGCAATTGCAGATGTGTATAATCTCCTATTCCTTTCTGGCCCAATGTCTAGTACAATGTTCTGCATAGAATTCAGTATTCAATAACTGTTTGATAATTATGGTAAACAGGAAAGCCTAGCTAGGAACATTATAATATCCCATTAGAAGAGGTCTAGGCAAGAAGTGCAATATCCATGAGGGTAAAGAAAACAGCTTTTCACTAAATCCATATGCCACTGATATTCAGAGATACAATATAATCTCTTCATTGCCAAAAAAGAAAAAATAGGTAATAGAAAAAGGAATTCTGACTTTCCTTCTCATAATTTGCCTTAGGGAGCACATACCACAAGCTTTGCAACAACTGGTTATCAGTAGACTTTATTATCAACTTTCTAAGATAAGGAATATTCACTAAACATTTTTTTTTCATGCTATGTATGGAAAGGGGAAACAAAAAGGCAGGCTCACAGTACCTTGCCATAGCAAGTTTCTATGCTTGCTACATATTTTAGTTATTTGAAATTGGTTATATAAAACTAAAAGTGAGACCCAAGCTAGACAGTGAGAATTAAGAAGAAAGAGGCATGACTCAAACCTAGCAGATATATCACTGAACTGGAGTTACTTCTGATATCCAGCGAACTAGAGAAGATCATGTGTAGGCAAAACATTGAAGACCGCATAGAAAGAAATTTCACAAAATTTCATATAAGCTTCAAGGACCAATGGTTTCCCATGGCAATTGCTAAAGTATCCCAAATCCTTACTGTGGTCTACCTCTCCCACTAAAGGGTTTCCACTCCTTTCACTAATCTTCAGTCATTTTCATCCTTCTTGCCACTTCTCTTCTGACTTTAAGTCTTTGCATTCTCCATCCTTCTCCCTAGAATGCTCTGTCCCTCACATTTCCAAAATCTACAGCTCCCCCCCACCCCATCATCTATGCTCTCCCAGCTCAAATGTCACTGCTCAGAGGATATTTTTCACTTTGCCTTTCTAGCTACAGTTTTCACTCACCCTGACACAAATTCCTTGTGGCTTACTTTCAACCCCATTAACTAGTTTTATTTTGAATCCTAAAAATTGTCATCATCTGAAATTATCTTAATATTCACTCGATCACATGTTCATCGCCAGCCTCGGCTTGCTGGAGCGTAAGGTCTACAGAGTAAGGACTTTTGTCAATGTCGTTGACAATTCAAAATCGGTTTTGGTGCACATGTTCTTGGTCCTTAAAAGATACTCGAAAGTATAACCTTGACGAGTGTAGGCAGAAGTGAAAATCTCTTATCTTTATAGTTGTCATTAACCTATTTATCTAGAGTAACAATGAACAAATTCTATATGAAGAGAAAAGATTCCCTAAAGAGGAAAGTATTCCGGATCAAGCAGTGTTAGTCTTGACTCACAGATACAGCTTCAGGCCCAGACCCCTAAGGCAAGAGGAACAATACCCAGGGTTTTGATGAACTATAAAACTATTTTCACTTTTCTAGAACAGAAGAGGGTGGCAGGGGCCAGAGTTCCAATGATCTCTGACCCATCACCATGAGGATTTGTGTGACCTACAAGACATATCCTCTCTTTGCCTCAGTTCCTGAAAAATAGGATTTAAGAAGTAGCTTCTCTTCACTTTGATCACAAAGGATAGGTAGGCAATTTGACTCATTAGGTAAGAGAAGAAAACAGCTGTGGTTGAATTTAAACACTTCTGAAACGTAGACATTAAATATTTAAAAGTCAGATCTAGAAAGACTTAATTTAATGGAAATGATCTGCTATGTTGCTAAATTTTCAGAACTGCTACTAGGAAGAAGATAGGATCATAAATTGCATCATTAGCTGGGCCTCCAACAATTCAAAAAGACCCATAGAAAAGTTTGTTGCAACTGCAGGCAGATAGCTGAGGAATTAGAAGGCCATGCTGGCTTGTTAAAACAGACCACAACAATACGTACTGAGATAAAATTCTGAAAGAATCTTTATACTTCAAACTGTATGTTCTGAAATCGTGGACACTGCCTTTACGCCCAGACAAACATATCTTCAAACAAAGGGATTCTGGGGCTTGTGGGAGAATAAGATAGTCAGGGAAAGAGAAATGTATCAGAAAGATGTGTGGAATTGAAAGCAGTGTGAACAGCTGTAAGATCCAGTTTAAAACAAGCAGCTGGAAGGGAGTGTAAGGATGTCTGAAAAGCTCCGGTATCTTCTAATCAGCCATGGGAGGGAGGGGGGTGAGAATATTACACTTTCTCTGTGTGAATGAAGGCTTAGGTCTTGATGAAAGCCGTACCTCCATAAAGGGCTTTGTGCAAAAGATGAAGGAAAACTAAGCAAACTCTCTGAGGATCCCAAGTTAAAATTTTAGTTGAATAATTTATCTCTCAACCACATTTCACATTCAGTGACACAGTTTTTAGCTAAATGATTGGGGTTTAGGCCATTATTCTAGTAATTAAAACTCTTCTTAGAGTTCCTAAGAATACTTGGCCTGTTATCTGTACTTTTCTACCAAATACTTCATCTCTAGAATATACCGAATTAGTCAAATCAGATTAAGAAGCATTTATTTATTGAGTGACTGATCCCCAAACTCTCGGAGAGCCAAGGTTGTCTCTCATTTTGCTCACCAGTTCATTCTCATAGTAGGTAAGATGTAGTAGGCATTTATTATATAACTGTTGATTGAATAACTATGTGGATTAATTAGTTTTTATTGCCAGTGTGTGCTCTCCAGATTTATATCTCTTTTAATTATATGAATTCCCCTTTGTGGCTCTGGAACTATGACCACAGAAGCACACTAAAATCAAAGCAAGTGCGTTTGGAAGTTTCTCACTCTTTTTCAGTTGCTGAAAAGATATTCGAAGGCATCCGTCAAGAGCAGAGGCAATTGTTAGAGCATGTAGATACAGCAGTATACAACAAATGCACTTTTAAGAAAGCTCTGACCTTAAAACATGGAGGGATTCACTGACCTGACATTAAATTAACTCATGAGAAGTTCACTGGAGTCTGGGCCCAAGTTAAGGCTCAGGAGGAGGAACACAGTCATGCATTTAATGAATTACTGAATTAACCTTTACTACCAGAACTTTTGGTGGGACTGTCCTAAAAATTGGAGAACTTTATTATTATTATTTTTAAAATGAGACTGGCTCTCAGTATGTGGTTACTCATAAAGAAAAGGAAAATTTTTAGGATAGCCATGGGTATTTTTTTAAATGGTGCCCATTAAAGGTCATAATATTGACGCAATTTTCCAGCACTAGTTTCAGTTTTCCCACTGAGTGGTAATTAGGTCATTGGGCCAGTCCTTCTCTTGACTGACCAGTATGGTTTGCTTCTAAAAATAGTCTTTTGTAGGAATTGTTAGTCACTATCAGCTTTTCCCTGAGTTAATTTGGCTTTCCTTTAAGGTGCCAAAAGCACCTCCCTGGAAACTTAAGTTTTCCATGTGTTCATAGAAAAAGGATATGTTAATTCGCCCTACCACAGTCTGAATTTTCTACCGTCCTGGGTTAGCTGAACTAGCTGTGGAAGGTAGTTTATTTTGCAGTCCTTGGACTTTCTTCTGGAAGCGGTCAAAAGATTGGCAAGCGTTGTTTTGTTTTTATGTCAACAGCCATCCCCTGGGAATGAGGAATGAAATCACCCCCACAAAGTTTTGTAGTGTAACAAGTCAAAGTAACAGTTCTCCCTCACTGACGTGCAAACTGATTGAGTTGTGGCGCAGTGTAGAGATTAGAGAGTTAAATGCTCCTCTTTTACATTGCTGCCTGTTTCCTGTATCCATCCAAACCTAGAAAAAATTAAATCTTTAGTGGGAGGAACACGGGATCAGATATCAGGGGACCTGGATTTTAGGTATGTCTAGTTTACTCATTCATATCACAAAGTTTTTTAAGTTCCTAATATATATTAAGTTTTGAAATCTCCCTTAGTGCTCCATACTCATCTATAAAATGGACGGATGTAAAGAAGAAATAATATGATTTTGTGAAATAGCTTTTTGCAAATTAAAGCAGCAGTTCTCCCATTGGGCTCCATTGTGTTCTAGGGCTTCCTAAGACCACTTTGAGTTGTCTAAGAAATCAAAATTATTCTTTATGATAATACAAAGACATGATTTACCTTTTCACTCCGTGTTCACATTTGTATTGATGGTACAAAAACAACACTGGCATCTTAGTACGAATCAAGTTGGTGGCATTAAAAAAAACCAGCTTCATTTAAGAAATATTGAATGATGTAATAAAAATTATTAATTGTATTAAATCTAAAATTTGGCATACATGTGCTTTTTAATAATCCGTGTGATGAAATGGGAGGTAGCCATAAACCACTCTTTCTGCTGATAGAGAGGATATGTCCTTATATTATTCTCTTGAATTGTGAGCTATCACTTTTTAAAATAAATACCACTTTTACTTGAAAGAAAGGCTAACAAAATGTGACTCTTCAGGGTTGGGTCTTTGGCAGACAACTTTTCAAAAATGAATGAAGTAAATCTGTCACTTTAAAGAAAACAACTGACAGCATTTGTTGCCAATAATAAAATATAAGCTTTCAAGCAAAAATTAACATTTTGGAAAACAGTTTCCACCACCATACATAAGCAGGCCAGTTTCCCGATGTTTCAAGACTCTTTTGATGGGATTGGTGATGACAGTTACAGATGTGACTGCTTGATGTAATGAAATATATCGATGTTCAGAGAATCCACATAACTTAGTGAACCAATATTATGCCTATGACCAACACAGGATGTCACAAAATCGTGCAGAGCTGAAAGATCCATTCAACAGATTTTTAATGTAACAGAGTACAAAAAGTTAATGGATACCTTTTCATGCTCCACATTCCAACTAAAATTTCAGACACTACCTTTGCTAGAGTTTTGACATAATATCAAGTAAGAAATATTCATAATCATCTGACAAGATTATTAAATTATTCCTCCTTTTATAAAAGACATATATTTATGCATCCAGATTTCTTCCTACAATTCAACCCACCAAAGCAAACTATAGAAGCAGAAAGGTCACAGAAGCAAATAAGAAAATTCAGCTGTTTTCAAGTCAGACATTAAAGAGATTTCCAAAAGTGTAAAACAGTGCCATCTTCTAATTTTTTTGAAAATAGTCATTTTTCATTAAGTATATGTTAATTAATTTTATATGTCAATACTTATTATTGCTGTTATAACTGTATTAATAATTTTAAAAATTACTCACTCTTCATGTCATATAACACATATTACTAGATAGCACCCAAATAAATAAAAAGCTCTTTGGTCCCAGTGATTTTTCAGAGAGTAAAGGGGTTTGTGGGCTAAAATGTTTGAGAAACATTGCTTTCTTTTTCTTTAATTTCAAAATATTAAGGGATTACAAAAGTTTTTGTTACATGGATAAACTCTGTAGTGCTGAAGCCAGGGCTTTCAGTGTGCCTGTCGCCTGGCCAGTGTTCATGGTACCCAATAGGTAAGGTGGGGATGAAAGCTTACCTGTTGGGAGAAACACTGCTTTCAGTGATGTGCTTCTGCTTCTGCTCCCTGTTGGGGTTAATCACAGAACTTACAAGAAATCTCTGAAGAATCCAGAGATCCCAGTGTTTGCTCCTCTCTAGGATGTACTGGAGGCTGGCTGCCCAGGTACTCAGAGTTGCGCACTAGCTCACGGTTTATCAGGATCACCACTGAATCAGGTTTATACCCAGTAGTAAAATATTAGAATTATTGGTAATCCACTTTTAAAATCTTGTTGTAACTGATTTTCCCAGTTCCCAGGGTCATATAATCCCTTTTTACCCAATTGGCTTCTTAATAACAATTACATATTGTTTTGTAAAAGGCAGGGGATATTCATGGAAATCCATCAAAAACAAAGCCAGTTTACTTTGACAGCTACTGAGGTGATCACTTTTGTTAGGAGTGCTTTCTTCTACTTCTGAATAGCTCCTGGCTTTCCTCTTTGGAAGCAGTTGAATTGTCCCCAAGCAATCATGTGTAAATATTAAGCATTAGAGCTTCAGGATGTCCTCAATATATTATATTTCTGTTCACAATGTTCCACATACAACAAGTTTAATTACAATCCAGCTATTAGAAGTGAAATTGTTTTTATACCTGGATCTATCTTCTCATGTGTAATTAACTTACAACCATAAATAATAAGCTCAGCTGAAAAGTTAAACATTAACTAAAGTGTGTCATTGTTTGACTCAATCTGTGTTGCATACCTACTAAGCACAAGACCCTACACCTAAGAATTTCCATTTAATCCTTGCAATACCTTCCCTCTCCTGAAATGGGTGTTGTTATTCAGTCTTAGTGATAGCAAAACATGAGTTCATTCCCTGAGAAACTTGCTAAGCCAAGATTGAAACTGAGATTTGTGTGACTTCAAATTAATGACCTCTGTAGGTAACATGACAAGGACAGATTAGAACAGGAAAAGATTTGAGGTAGCAAACCAGCTAGGAAATTACTATATTGTCTCAGTGATGGCGTTTTCTTTCTTTCTTTTTTTTTCTCTTGAAGAATGATTCAAAAAATTTTCAACTATTTGCCTACTATAATCTCTCATAAAAATGACCAACAGAGTTAACAGTATTTACTCTCAGTTTTGGTGTTTCTTCTTTACTATCTTTTTGTCAATAACCTACAAATAATGGCTAGTTAAAAAATGATTTGTGCTTGATCAAGAACTGTGGTTTTGCATTTCAAAAATCAGTAATTGATGCATTTTCACTTGAAACTAAATGAACAATTAGCTTTTATTTTCCTGATTAAAAACATCTCAATTTACATGGTTTGATTATTTATTTTCTTCTTCCCCTCTAGATCATAAATTAAAGTCTAAGGAGGAAAACCCCAAGGCTTTGCTTGGACTTCTGTTAAGAGGTGATCTTTGATCATTGATTACTATTTTTCTAGAGGTAAAAAGTAGAATTAAGTCATTTAACATGGGCCTAATCCTAGATATGGAAAATAGATTTTGATAGGATGAAAACATCTCATTCCTATTTTCATTTTTATAGCATGATCTCATTTGAGTTTATAATTCCATTCATTGAAAAAAATAATTTGGAAAAATGTTTATTAAATGAAACAAACACTTCCAAGATTTCAAATTCAGACTTTGAGATGTAGCAAACATTTCTGATCACACATAAAGTTGTCAGTGGTTTTTGAAACATGATCATCTTGTTCTATTGCTTAAGTCTCTCCTATATTTCTCTCTGTTCAGGCAAAGTTGCTATTCTTGCATCTCAGCCAAGAGACTACATACTCCTGCCCATGTCGGCTCTGTCTCCTTACCTGAGACTAACGTTGTCTCTTTCTCTCTAACCATGATGATATATTTCTAGTTGCCTAGATGTGATATATTGTTTCATAGTCCTTTGATAATGCTCATCCTACTTCTTTATCTAAGAATGTTTTCCCTCCTCCCAGTTTTGTCTGCCTGGGGACATGCATTTATTTTCTGAGATTCATCTCAGTTGCCACCTACTTGCTAAACCAAGCCTAGAACCTAGGAAAGTTCATAAAGATTTTTTTCTGACAAATCTCCTGCCCTTGCCCAGTCCCAAGCCAAAACTGAGCACATTTCTTCTTGTCAGCTGTCACTGTATTTGCACATTCTTCCATCAGATTCCTTCCTATACTGATATGTTTGCATTCATATTTCCCCCATGAATCTAGAAACCCCTCAATGAGAGACGCCCATTTTGATTTTTATGCCCCGGGAAAAAATATCACAACATTAGGCACATACTATGTACCTAATAAATATCTGTTGAACAAATGCATACATTTCTTTCAGTCCAAAGACTTCTTATATCTGCTTAAATTTATAAAATATACATTAAATCAGTATTCTGACTGATTTAAGAAGGCAAAATAAATGCCATCATGGAATACAGAAATCCTAATCTGTGTTCTAAATAGATTCTAGTTATCAGCCATTTGTCGGATGTGTAGCTTGTGAAAATTTTCTCTCATTCTGTAGGTTGTCTGTTTGCTGTCATGACACTCATCAATTTTTGATAGAGATCCTTAATATATATTAAGATAAAAATATTAATAATATTTATGTAGTTATATGCAATATATATGATTCCTTAGCATGAGATCATGTAAAATCACAAAATTCACTTTTTTTCTAAGTGAGGAAGCACTAGAAAGATTTCTATTAGAGTTAAGAAGAAAACAAGTATACCCACTATCATCAACTACTTTAAACTTATTATGGAGGTAGCAATTGTTATATTAGAAAAGAGGCAGAAATAAGAGGAATAAAATTCAAAACAATGAGGTAGAATTAGTATTTTCAGGATATATAATTGTATTTCTAGAAAGTTTGAAAAGACCAATCATGAAACTAATACAAGCAATAAGAGAATTTAGTAAGCTAATTGGGTACAAAATTAGCACACCAAATTAAAAGTTCTCTTTCATACAAACAAAAATCAATTAGAAAATATAGTTAAGTAAATGATTACTTTACAATAGCAAAAACAACTATCAAAATGCCTAAGAATAAATTAGCAAAAATTATGACACACATTGTATTGCTATTGAGGAACATATGAAAGAAAATAATAAATAGAAAGCTATACCTTGTTCTTAGATAAGTCTCAGAATCATAAAAGCTCTCCCTAAATTAATCTATAATTTAAATATGTTTTCAATAAAAAATAATATCAATTTGCCTTATAAAAACCATGACATATTGGCTCTAATACTCAACAGGGGGGAAAAAACATGTAATAATACTTTGGAAATATGTGGAAAAATGTAATATAGTAATGATAAATTTGCCAGATATTAAGATATATTTAAATTAATTGTAAATAAACTACTATGGTGCTAGTATATAAGTAAACAAAGGATTAGCATGGAAGAGGAAGAGTAGAAATGGATCTAAATACAAATAGGAGTGCAGTACATGATAAAGATGGCATTTGAGATTAACATGGAAAACATGAAGTGTTTACAAAGGTATTGAGACAATTGGGTAGCCATCTAGAATGCAATAAAGTTAGCTCCCTTCCTACTATGCTCCCTATACCAGAATAAATTTTAGATGACTCAAAATTTAAATGAGAAAATAAGTACTAGAAGGCAATATGAAAGAATTTTTCCCAACCTTAGATTAGGAAAAGCTTTTCTAGATATAATGCAAAAAACTAAAAGTCCTAAACAAAAACATTATCAAAATTGACTACATGAAATTATATATATGTATGTACACATATATGTATGTATATAAAAATGTGTGTAGCATACAGAGACAAAAAATACTTATAATCAATAAGAAAAAATCACAGTAACAAAAAAATATATATATACCATTGAAAATGCCAAAGAAAAAAATATGTGTACCATTGAAAAGAAAATAAGCATGGTTCTTGAATGTACGGGAAAAATGTTTAACCTCACTCCTAAGAAAAATGTATATTAAAAGTATAAGTTATCATTTATAACCTATAATATTGGCAATAATAAAAATTTGATCTATTCTTTTGGCAAATGTTTATGAAATGTTGGTTATAGGAGTATAAATAGATTGAGTCTCTATGAAAGGAAATTTGACAATATCTAGCAAAAGATATATCTCCTTTGACCCAGAAATTTTACTTCTTGAAATTTAACCTACATGTACTGAATAAGCATGCAGTGATATGTATAGGGGTGTTCACTGTAGCATTGTTTGATATATCAAAAAATTGGGGATATCAATCAAAACATTTACATTTATCAATAGGAAGACACTTGAATTATTTATGTTATGGTCATACAGTGGAATACTCTACAGCCTTGAAAATAGAGAGGCATACATAGTAGGTGGAGAAGTAGGGTGGCTCAGGAAGTTTCAACTCCACTGACACTCTATTTGTGCATGTATTTATTCATAATATTTTATTTCTTAAGCTAGGTGGTAGGGTACATGAGTTATTATAATATCACTTTTATAACCTTTTATGGTTTTCTGAAATAGTTTTTAATAAATTAAATACAAACAAAATGAGGAACTCTGTATGTATTAAAGTGAAACGATCTTCATAATATATTATCATTAAACAAAAGTCATAGGGTTTGAATCATTGTATGTAGCAGTGGATTTTTTTTGTCTGTGACCCGGTATAAAAAATACATTTGACATTGTGACCCAGTTCACCAATAAATCTATAAATAAAAACTAGAAACAAAAATTTCATAAGGCAATACCTACCCTTACTAAGAAACAATACATTCTGACATTTTCTCTTCTATTCCATTTCATTTCATGTCTTTGCAGTGAATTCATTTCATAACCCACCAATAGGTCACAACCTGCACTTTAAAAACACTGATGCCCAGTGTACTACACTTTATGTGTGACTTTTAGTGGGGCTAGGTACATGCATGCTCGTATATGCATACAATTTCTTTGAATGTATTCACAATAAATGAATAATTTTTTATTGCATTTGTAGAGAGGAACTAGGTGGCTGTGGGACAGGGGATTGAGAAAGATTTTTTCCTGTGTGCTCTTTTGTCTCTTTTGAACTTTGCATCACGTGCTATTAAATTTTTCAATTTAACATAAATTTTAAAATAAATAAAATGAACATCATGTCACAGAAAAATGAATCCAACACACTTGCTTTCTGGACCAATTTTTAAAATAGCCGATGCTGCTTACAGGGCTCTCCCTGATGTTAAAAAATAAATGTAAATAAAAATCTTCCCTGAAAAAAAATAAGAACAGCATAGGATTATAAAATACTCCCTTTCTGGAAGTCCTCAGTTTTAGCTCTTGATTTATTTTTTAACATAGTTTTGTGCATGTGTTCCTTCTGAAAATACAGTGGGAAACTAAGAATAATATTTTTCTCTTTACAATATTGTGTCACCTGCTCATATTGATTGTCTTCATGAGATTAGAACCCCATATATAGAGGGTATATACTCTTTTGTTTACTTAAAAAATATGTTTAGAGATCAAGTGTCTGTCTTACAGAGGAAGCAAGGTATGGAAGTATTGTTATCCAGCAGACAAGCAGTTTTGTGTTTCTAAATTGCCCGAATTAGCAGTTGTAAAACAAAAAGACAGCTGCAAATTTCAAACCTTTCATATTAATATATAACATACTATTTTCCTTTGAAACTAAAAGCATATATTTGTCATTTAACAATTTCAGAAGTGTATATATAATTGTGTTTCCATGAACAAATGACTATGATGCTAAATTTTAAATAGACTTTCTTTATTCACCAAAGCCGTAACTTTTAACTTTTCTCCCTATTTTATGGCTACTATCATCTGGAAATTTGTGCTTAAATACTTTTCATTTATTTTCATGTTGGTAAGGACAAAACTAGTATTTCTGAGTTAAATTATTTTTTATTTTCATTGTTCCTTGGAAACAATGAAAATTGTTATATTTGCTGAAATGATTCTTCTGAAGCTGATGAGATTGTGTGTCCTACACAAGAATTCTATGTAATCGTTTAATCCCTTTTACCATGAGAAAATTGGCATCCTTGTGAAATAATTTAAAAATTTCCCTTCTACCACATTTTATAAACCTGGTTTACCACTGCCAAACAAGGACCAAAACAAAAGAAGTAGAAAACTAAGGCAATGTCCCATTCTCTGATGAACTTGTGAGTTCTCTATGCCTTCTTCAAGTTAATTACAGGAGGATATCATGTTCTCTTAGTTTTCCTCTTACCTTAGTAGTCACTTCTCTATCTTATTTGTTCATTCTTTCTCTTCTCTCTGATATTTTAATGTTAGCATATCCTAGTGCTCTGTCTTTGTCCTCCAATCTTTGCCATTTATTAATATAATCACTCATTTAGTGATCTCATATGGTCTTGAGGCATAACACACCGTCTAATATACTAATTACTCCCAAATTTCTCAGCATCTCTTCCAATTTCCCTTTTCAACTACTTACTCAATAATTTCATTTGGATGTATAATAGGTATCTTAAACTCAACTTGTCCAAAACTAAACTCCTACTCTTCCTCTCCTACCCAAAACTTGCTCTAGTTGCAAACTTCCCCATTTCAGTTGATGGAAACCCCATACTACCACTTGTTCAAGTCAAAAACCTTGGAGTCATCCTAAAAGTTGTTCTCTTCCTCCCATACCTTATATCCACTCTATCAGCAAATACTGTTCACTCTATCACAGTCTGCATTGCACCTACCCTTGTCAAGGCCACCATCATCTTTCATCTGGATTAATCAAACAGCCTCCTAGCAGGTCTCCATGCTTCCCAGAGTGATCTTTTTTAAATGTTTTCTTGTTACATGTTAGCATCTTTTTCTTTCAGATTAATTCGTAGAAGTAGAGAGTAGAATCATGGTTACCAGGGGCTGGGGAGTAGGGCAGGGGGGAGGGAGAGAGGTTGATAAATTGGGTACAAAGTTGTAATTTGGAAGAATAAGTTCTGGTGTTCTATTACATAGTAGGGTGACTATAGCTACCAACAATGTATGTGTATTTCAAGATAGCTAGAAAAGAGGATCTTGAAAGTTATCACTAAAAGAAATAAGGATTTGAAGTGATGGACATACTAACTAACCTGATTTGATCATCATACAGTACATGCATGTATTGAAACATCACACTGTACCCCACAAACACGTACAATTATAATGTGTCAATTATAAACAAAAAGACAATGAAACAGTAAACAGAAAAATTTAAGTCCACCCTGCTAAAAATATTACAATTGGCTTCTCATTTCACTCAGAGTAGAATATTTACAGTGGCCTAAAATGGCCTCCCTGATGTAGCTCCCTGTTACTTCACCTTCTTCTACATTTTTCCTTGTTAACTCTGTTTCAATGACACTGACATCTTTGTCAATCTCCAAAAAAATTTCAGACACACTTCTGCCTTAGGTGCTTCACTCTAGCTGACTCCTCTGCTTGGAACTTTCTTCCTCCAGATATTGCATATTTTAACTCTCACACCTCCTTCAACCCCTTGCTCAAATGTCTCCTTCTCAATGAGGCCACTCTGACCATACTATATATTATAATACTGCAATTTGCACCCTCATCCCTGAACTCCCAGCGCCTTTACCCTACTCTACCTTTTCTTTTTTCCCATATCATGTATCAACTTCTATGTAATTTGCTTATGTACTGTGCTTATTGTTTATCATCTGTTTCTCCCTACCAGAATTGTAAATTCTACACTCACAACTGGGATTCTTGTGTGTTTTGTTCATTGAAGTTCTTGAAGCTCCTAGAAGAGCAGTCCCCAACATTTTCGGCACCAGGGACTGGTTTCATAGAAGACAGTTTTTCCACAGACCAGGTGGGGGGTATGGTTTCAGGATGATTCGAGTACATTACATTGATTGTGCAGCCAAACCTCTCTGCTAATGATAATCTGTATTTGCAGCCACTTTCCAACACTAGCATCACCTCCTCAGCTCCACCTCAGATCATCACGCATTAGATTCTCATAAGGAGTGTGCAACCTAGATCCCTCGCATGCGCAGTTTACAGTAGGGTTCACACTCCTATGCAAATCTAATGCCACTGCTGATGTGACAGGAGGTGGAGCTTATGCATTGATGCAAGCAATGGGGAGGACCTGTAAGTACAGATGAAGCTTCACTTGTTTGCCTGCCACTCACCTCCTGTTGTGTGACCCAGTTCCTACCAAGGGTTGGGGATCGTAGTCCTAGAATAGTTTCTGCACTTAGCAGATGTTCCACAAATACTTTTGAATGGATAAATATAGAAATGTAATTTTTGGTATATAATTTTTGGCTGTGTCTTTACACAGAAGTGAATAACTGTTTTGATTGATATGAAATGAACTATTAATTCTTACACAGTTGATTTTTTAAAGGCTTTGTCTATGTGTGTAAACCAGTTTGGTTTCTGAAAGAATTGGTCTATCAGCTCAATAAAGTTGGTAGTTTTTAAACCCTTAAGTTAATAGTGGAATCAGTCATAACTATTTTCTGGTTTCCTGAACTTGTTTAGTTTAAGCTTGTGATTACTGTACTGGCCTTTATAGGTAAAATATTCAAGCTATTTTGTGCATGGAGAAACAGCTGTGATTGATTTGCCAAATCAATACATGTAGACATAACCATATTCAATCACAATTAAATCACAAGTCAAATGAGTATTGTAGGAGAACTTTATAGTCCACATAGTTCATTTTAATACGAAGAAATAGCAAATAACAATTGATTGAGTGCTCATACATGCATAAACAAATAAGGGCATGCATGTATCTTTTTGAGAGATTTATGAAAATAAGCAAGTCAATCAAAATTGTCAAATAGGTTGATTCATTTAAGACATTGCCTAAATTGATATGTTGTCTGACTGAATTGCCTGGTCATGCCAGTGGAAACTATGAAATTTTGTTTATGAATACATAACTATATTTTATAAAATAACACATCAATTGATTTTTCAAAAATGCATTTCAATTAGAATTGATCAATCATCCATTCAAAATTGTCAAGAAATTTTAATCTGTAGGACAGTCACGCCTAAAATAAGACTAGCATGGGGAAGGAAATAGCAGAGGATGCAAACAGGTGGAAAACCATACCATGCTTGTGGGTCGGCAGAATCAATATTGTTAAAGTGTCTATACTACCCAAAGTAATCTACAGAGTCAATGCAATCCCTATTAAAATACCATCATCATTTTTCACAGATATAGAAAAAATAATTTTATGCTTCATATGGAACCAGAGAAGACCCCATATAGAAAAAGCAACCCTAGGCAATAAAAACAAAATGGGAGGTATCAATTTACCAGATTTCAAACTATACTACAAGGCTATAGTAATTAAAACAGCTTTTCAATGGCACAAGAACAGGGACATTGACTAGTAGAACAGAACAGAGAACCCAGATATAAAACCATCCTCATATAGCCATCTAATCTTTGACAAAGCAGACAAAAACATACACTGGAGAAAAGAGTTCTTATTCAATAAATGGTGCTGGGAAAACTGGATAGCCACATGTAGAAGACTGAAACAGGATCCACACCTTTCACCTCTCACAAAAATCAACTCACTCTGGGTAACAAAGGTGTGAAACCATTAGAATTCTAGAGAAAAACTTTG
>CAUYPO010046430.1:0-12484 GCA_963574435.1 Cheirogaleus major
ATTCTTATTTGACAGCAGAGGTGATGATGCCCACCTCACCGAGAAGCAGCACTCGCTGCAGCCTCTAGACTAGACCTGCAGTCTGGACCCCGGACGGTCCCTGATTTTGCGAATCTGATCACGCCCCTGGGACCCTTCATCTTTGCAAAAGCAGAACGAACAAAGAGGTCACTTGTCGGACCCGACCGACGGCAGGAGCCCCAGGCGGCCACTGCAGGTTTTTGCAGGACGGAGGAGCAGAGACGGGGAGAGGGCGATGTTTGGGTATTTTTTTTTTTCCCTGGACCCAGTTTTGCGAGGCTGCCGCGAGGAGACATCCTGTACGTTCTATTATTAGGAAAGGAAACCGGCCCGGGACATGATTATCATAAACCTCAAACTGCTGTTTACAAATGCGGGGAGTTTGGTGAGACCCAACGTGCTCTTCCCCAAACGCATTCTCTCCCCCGCCCCCTTCGGTTTTTAAGCCCATGTGGATTCCAAGGGAAATTGAATCCATATGTTTCTGGTTCATTTACACTGAACTCATCAAAATGCAATTTTGTAACATCTAGTTGACGTCCAGGATGTCTTTAGAAGCCTCATTTTTATGCCTTTTTTATAAGCCCCTCTCCCCGGGAGACAGGAAGTTTCTGCCTTGCCAAGGAGCGGATGGGATTCCAGCCAAGCAGGAGTTCGGCCGAGAAGACCCACGAGAGGCCGAGGCCGAAAGGGTCTCTTATCTCTCATCTTGAGGACCCCTGCCCAGGTCTCTGTCTTCGTCCTCCGGGCAGAGAGCTGCAAGAATGCCCAGAGAGGGGAGGCAACCACTTCCCAATGCAGGACCGAGCAGAGCCGAGTCTACCTCCCTTCACCGCCCTGATGACCGACAAGAATAAAAACAAAGCAAAGCAAAAACGGCCAGTTCCATTTTGCTGATGGAGACTCTGAGGCTCAGGGTTTAGCCGGGATTAAGAAACCGGGTGCAAAACGTCTCCGCAGACGGAGGAGTCCCGTGGGTGCAGACGTGTCCACGCTACCCGCGGGGTAATGGAGAGAAATAGACGTCGTCTCTGACCCGGTCCACGCCGAGGCCCGACAGCTTCCTGAGGCATCGCATTATCGGTGCACTTCGGGCCCTGAGTAGGTTAATGGTCCATTTAAAAGTAAAATTCCAACCGGCTAATAAGGCTCCGGTCACAGGCTGCAGTTTACACACAAATACGAATGCAGGGACGGAGCAGGGCAGCCCGGGGTCGCGGCGGCGGACGCGGCTGAGTGGGGAATTTGGATTCTGGTCCTGAGCCCGGCGCACGGTGGCTTCCTCGAATGCCTTCTCTAATTAATTAGAGCACCTACCCTGGCTCCCTGCTCCACAATTATGTAGGCAGAGAAAAATAGCCTGGCTTCCAAGGGTCTGCAAAGGTCCCCGTGTGTTTTGCACCGGTCACCTGGGCCGGTGGTGGTGGTGGCGGCGGCCAGCCGGCTGCCCACAGAGCACGGTCTGCATGCGAGATGCGGGCTGGGACGTCAGCCCAGGTGGAGAGGGAGCCGGCCGCTTGTCCAACCCGTAGAGACGCGTTTGGAGGAAGACGGGGAGCCCCGGCCGAGGCAGACTGGAGATGACACAGCCGGGCCCAGACGAGGCCCAGGTTGGGGTGTCTCTGCCCCCCACCCCCAGCAGTCAGCAGAGGCATCGAACCCAGCCAGGCCCCAATGCCGGACAACCCAGGCTGCCTGCTTTAGGGGCTGGCGTCTTTTGACAGGACGAAGACAGAGGGGGTCTGCAGCCCTGTGACCCACAGTTCCTCCCAGATAGCGTGAGAAGGAGCCTCTCATTAAACCCGTCCCAATCCCAAAAGCCCAATCCTGGGTCTGACACTCAGCGGGTTGTTACATTGAGTACAGATTGAATGTACCAGAACTAGACCAGCTCTGCGAAAATCTACCGTGTTTCCCCGAAAATAAGACCTACCCATAAAATAAGCCCTAGCAGGATCTCTAAGCATAGAAGCCCCACCCCAAAAATAAGCCCTAGTGACGGGCGTGGCTACGCAGCGCATCTGCACAACCCGTGCATTTCGTCGCGGAGCGGTCAAGACGACGAGCAGCCCTTCTCATCTGCCCCGTGAGAGCTCTATGGCTCGACAGGAGAGATTGGGGCCAATGGTTCTAAAGGAAATAGAGCCGCAAGACATTCGGGATGGGATTCGGGGTTTGGAGAGTTAGGATGATGTTCCAGAAGACGACGACTTAACTATGATTTGAATCAGTGTAGATGGTTGTACCGTACTTAAAAAAAATAACACATCCCCTGAAAATAAGCCCTAGGGTGTCTTCTTGAGGAAAAATAAATATAAGACCCTGTCTTATTTTTGGGAAAACATGGTAGGCACCCTTTGGGCCATCCCGGCAAACTTAGCCCGTGCAGAGGTGACTGACTATCCGTAGGGGAGGCCGTGCGTAGCTGGGCGAAGGGAAACCATGCAAATGCTGCTGCCCTTCCCTCTCTTTTTTCCTGCTTTATATGTAGGTGTGACGCCCGAGGGCTGGGCAGCCACTTTGCAGCCACGAGGCAGCAAGCATGAGAACAAACACCGGCGTGCTAAGGAAGACGGAACAGCAAAACAGCAGATAGATGGTGCAGGTGGCCTTGCTGATGCACAGAGTGTCCACGGCCAGAAACGGTTGCTGTGTGAGTAAAACAAGCCCCCTGTGTCAGTTTTCTGTTCCTTGCAGCTGAGAGCACGCCTCACCATCTGTGGCTCTGGAGAAACTGAGTCCCCAGTGTCGTGTGGAGCCGAGGCAGACATTGCTGCAAGCAGGGACGCAAGTCAAAGCCCCGTGCAAGGCAACCTGAGATGTCCCATGTCACAGGCAAACAGAGCAGCCACGGGTCAGCCCAGCAGACCGGGGTGCGGGAGCCGGGAGCCCCCGGCAGCCACGCAGGCAGAAGTACGTACGCGGGTCCACGTGTCCCAGGCACTTGCAGCAGGGAAGACGGACCAAGACCTGGTTCTGGTCCCAGCTCAGCCTCAGGGACTCCACCTGAACCCTATGCAGAGGGGCCTCTGTCACTTGCACACAAACCAATCCTGATGCTGGCAACTCTGCAGCTTCAGGAGATCCAGGGACACCTCCCGCTGGACAGGGTGACATTCTCTGCCGGTGTCCCCTCGGGACACCAGGTGCAGCAAGGGGCCTCAGAGAGCAGCCCTTAGGATGAGAGTCAAACCCTGCCACCCCGACTACACCCCAGGGCTGAAGCCGGCTCCTCCCCAGGTCCTACCCACGTCAGACGTGACAGCTGATAGCAGCCGGCTGGAGGGGACATGACTGTTTCCGACATAGGTGACGAGGGCGTGTTGCTCTGTGGATAAAAGGGTCAGCTCTCAGCACACGCCCGTGACCTGGCCACGTTTGCCTTTGGGTCCTTCCCCAGCATCTCACCCGTGCTTGCGTTTTCTTCTCTCTTCTTTTCTTTTGAGACAGAGTCTCACTCTGTTGCCCGGGCTACAGTGCCGTGGCGTCAGCCTCACTCACAGCAGCCTCCAACTCCTGGGCTCAAGCGATCCTCCTGCCTCAGCCTCCCGAGTAGCTGGGACTATAGGCATGTACCACCATGCCCAGCTAATTTTTTCTATATATTTTCAGTTGTGCAGTTAATTTCTTTCTATTCTTAGTAGAGACGGGGTCTCGCTCTTGCTCAGGCTGGTCTCGAACTCCTGACCTCAAGCGAGCCTCCCGCCTCGGCCTCCCAGAGTGCTAGGATGACAGGCGTGAGCCACCGTGCCCAGCCAGTGCTTGCATTTTCTATGTTCCTCTTCTAGCATCTTCCCCTCGCCCTAAAGACTACGGGTGTCCTGGAGCTGGTCTGGGGGCCGTACAGACCCGGGCCCTTGCCTCCTCTTCAACAGAAGCGCCGTCCCTCTCTCCGGGCCCCTTAGTTGTCCTGTAAATCTCAAATCCACCCTAATACTCTAATAATGGGGATGACCATCAGCCTCCCCCCCCGACCCCCAAAGGAGAGCATGAGCGGGCATCTCCAGCACCTCATGGAGAAGCTCCCTGCACCCCTAGCTTGGCATCTGGGTGTCTCCGGAGCTCTCAACACCACCGGGTGCCACATGCAGACCCTCCCGTACCCTGAGCAGCTGCCCTGCGGAGCCTCGCACGGCAGGGACGATGCAGACAGGTGTCCGGGAGGTGCCCGCCAAGCCGCGGAGCACAACCGCTCTCCTGGGCGCTGCCCCCCTCTGCCCCCCGCCGCCGTCTGCAAGGCCTCTGAGTCCTGCAGAACTCAGACCGTTGCTCACCTGGGCAACTCGAGCCTGGTGATCGGAGGAAGGAAGCAAAACGCCTCCCGGCGCCCCTCTTCCCGGCCCTGTGTGTCGTTAACTTAATGCCCATTTTCTGTCTGGAATCTTGGTCCATAAAGAACTAAATTAGCTCCATTATTGATTTTTATGGTACAGTCGGCCCAGCGAGGTGACTGGCTTTTCTGCCCGTGAGAGTCAAAAATAGAGCAGAGGCCAAAGTTATTTTGAATTAAGTACGGACGCGTAGGATTTCTATGGCGATTTTTTTAATACCTGTAACAATTTGATGGAAATCAGACACGAGAGAAACTCAATTTTGTTTTTCATTAATATCCACTTTGTTAACAGGAACAGATGATTTCCTGGGAGCTCTCCCTGCCCTTTTAATTTGTCTCCGCAGAACACGGCAGAGATCTCCTCCGTTATGGAGCTGATTAGTAAGTGCCACCCATCCCTTCTCGTAGATTTCCTCGTTATTCCTTATGCAGGTGCGTGGATTTTGCGAGTCAGAAGCCTGGGGCTGGGGAGGACCGAGGAGCAGAGGGAGAGACAGGCGTTCTGGAAATTTCAAAAAGTCCTAAATAGCAGACAGCAAACCTGTCGCGGAGCAGCACACTTTGAATTTCATTAACGAGAGGATGATGTTGCTGCACAGGTCACCAGTGAGAATGAACATTTCCTTGAGGGTTCAAGGACTGGGCAGACTTTACCGTAGCATCCAAAATAGGGCAGATTCTGAGCTGCTTTTCTGCAGAGGAAATACAACTCCCCGTTGCCCCTCTCGCAGGTGTTTATTTAGATGCTTAAATCCTCCCTGTGATGGAGAGCTCACTACCTCATCGGGCATGCTTGGCCAATTTAGGATCTCCTCTTGCCTAGCCTTCGATTGAATGGAACCGAAGCCACCTTGTGTTCCAAGGGGGCCCAGGGCAGAGGCAGAGCTCTGGGGAAGCCGAAAGATTACCTTCCCAGGAAGAGCTTGGGGGTCACAGTCCACCGTGTGGCTCGGCTGAGGGACAGAGCGAAGGTGGAACATCTCAAGCATCTCCCAAGCACCCTTCCCTTGCGCTGGCTTACCTCGTTTCTCAGTCCCAAAGCCCTTTCCTTTTCATGTTCAGAGGTTCACATCCTCTAACAGGACAAGGCATTACTTCTTAAAAAAAAAAAAAGAATCTAGAAATCTCCGAGCAAACAAATGCCCCCCAAGTTAAATGCGTATCCCAAGGTTACCAGAGCTAGTGAGGGCAAGGCTTGGGTGAGACTAGAAGCTTGGGTCCTTGGGCTCCCCAAGTTCTACACGAACATGCCGATATTTCCAGGGTCCCTGAGAAGAAAGCATTGCTCCAAATCCTGGCATGAGATTTGGTCACTCAGGGCACGGCTAAGGTGAGCTGCAGCAATCAGTGTCTAACTCACCCTTTACTGTCTGGGGGTCTCTGCTCTGTTCGCAGCACGAGATTTGCTTCCAGGTTAACTTGCATCCTTACAAAACCTGCAGGTGCATCAGTCCGGCTCAGGTAACTCGAGGCATTGAGAACTATACTGCAGAACAGATTCCTTCCCGGGTCCCAGACTGGACAGTGTGTGACACACATGGAGAAAAGATGTAACTATCCCTGTAAACACTTAGAAAATTGAATTTAAACTAGAACCAGAACCTAGACTATTGGCTTACAGCCTGAACATAACTGGACCGATTGCCTGCTGAAACAAAACAACCCTCTTCAAAAGATTCAAAGGAGACTCAAAGTCCCTTAGTATAATATTCAAAGTGTCCAAGATACATTCTGAAATTAGTTGACATATAAAGAATCAGTAAAATAATCTTTATATCACCCAAAGGAAAAAACGATCCACAGACATCAAACCTGAGATGCGATAGTGTTGGAACTGCCAAACAAAAACTTGAAAGGAGCTATTATAACTGTGTTCCAAGAAATAAAGGAAAACACTTTTGAAATGAATGAAGGGCTATAAAGTCTTAGCACAGAAATAAAAGATATATGAAAGAATAAAATGAAACGTGTACAACTAAAAAATACAATAAAAGCATTTTTAAAATTCATTGAATTAAATCAGTAGAAAAATGGAGAGTCACTGAACTTGAAAATAGATCGATAAAAATGTTGCAATCTGAGCAACAGAGATAAAAATAATTAGGAAAAAAGCTGAGAAACCTGTGGCAAAATACCAAAAGATCTAAAATTCACGTCATTAAAGCCCCACAACAGGAAGAAAAACAAGATGGAACATTTGATTATAAATAAATAGATCTGTCATAAACAGAGAAATAATGGCAAAAAAGATTCCTACATTTGATGAGAGACATAAACTTACAGATGTGAAAAACTCATGAAACATGAAAAGATGGACTCAAAGAAACCCATGCAGAAAAGCAGGAGAAGGGGAAAGTGAGAATGTGCAAGAACATTTCCTTTTATCAGAAATTCATCTCATGACATCCAATCCACTCCCGTAATAACAGCATTAATCCATCCACGCGACCTAATCGCCTCGCAAAGCTTCCGCCTCTCAACGCTGTTACTTCGGGGACTAAGTTTCCAGCATACAAACTTTGGGGGACACATTCAAATCACAGCAGATCCCACAGACATTAAAACGACAATAACGGATTATTATAAACAATTCCGTGCCCACAAATTTGGCAACTTAGATGAAACGAGCCAATTGCTTTGAATACACACTCTAAACAGACCTCTAACGTGTATTAGAGAAATTGAATTGAATAACATTCCGAAACAGAGAACACCACATCAAGATGGTTCCACTGGTGAATTCTACCAAACATTGAAGGAAGAAATAATGCTAATTCTCCAGAATCTGTTCCAAGAAGTAGAAGCCAAGGACCCACGTCCTAACTCATTCTAAGAGGCCGGCATTACCCTCTTATCAAAATCAAAGACATAACAAGGCAGGTACACTGTAAAGCGATATCTCTCACGGACATAGACGCAAAAGTCCTCAACAAACCATCAGCAAACTGAATCCAACAATGTATAGGAAGAATTATACACCACGACCAAGTGGCATTTATTAGAGTATGCAAAGCTGGTTCAACAACCAGTAATCAGTTAATACAATCCATCACATCAACTGCTGAAGAAGAAAAATCATATGATCATGTCAATATATGTGAAAAGCATTTGAAAAATTCCAACCCCTATTTATGATTTAAAAAAAAAAAACTCTCAGAAAACTAGGAATATGAAATAATGTACAAAGATATAGATGAAAAAAACTACAGAATTCTCATGAAAAAAAATCAAAGATGATCTTGATAAATAGAAAAACACTCCATAGTAATAATAATGCATTGATATGGGTTCATCCATTGTAATGAATGAACAACCCCAATGTGAGCTGTCAATAATAGGAAATTCTGCCGGGCGTGGGGTGTGCTGGGGAAGTTTGTACTTTCTGTTCAGTTTTTCTGTAAACCTAAAACTCCTCTAAAAATTTCTATTAAAAATGATATAGGTTAAAGAAGAAATCTTAAGGAAATTCAGAAAGCATTTCTAACTGAATAAACATGAAAAATAAAACACCAGATCAAAATGTGTGGGATGCATTTGAATGCTTAGAGGAAAATGTATAAGATTCAAAGTTTACATTAGAAAAGAAGAAAGATCTCAAATCAATAATCTAGGCTTCTACATTAAGAAATTAGAAAAAGAAGAGCAAAATAAACACAAAAAGTAAAAGAAAGAAATAACAAAAAGAAATAAAAGAAAATAAAAATAAATAAAGAAAAAAAAAACAATGAAACCAAAAGTTGATTCTTTGGCAAAATTAAAGAGAGGATAAACCTTTAGCTAGACTGGCAAGGAAAAAGACAGAAAGAGAAAACACATTAGCAAACAGTAGAAATGAAAGAAGAGATATAACTACAGACTGCACAGATACTAGAAAAGGTCAATAAGTGAATACTACAAAAAACTATAAGCATATAAATTTAACAACTTAGACTGCATGGACCAATTCTTCGAAAGTCACAAACAGCCAAAATTATCCAAGAAGAATAGGTAACCTAAATAATCTTATAGCTATTAAAGACATTGAATCAGCAGTTTAAAAAAAAAAATTCTGGGGGAAAAAACAAACTTCAGGCTCAGATGGTTTCACTAACAAGTTCTGATAAACATGCAAAGAAGAAACTACACCATTTCTACACAATCTTTTCCCGGAAATACAGGAGGGAACGGTTTGCCGCTCAGGAGGTCAGCATTACCTTGACACCAAAGCCAGACTAAAACAGCACAAGGAAGGAAACCGATGGATCAATATCCCTCAGGAACCTAAATGTGAAAGTCTTCAACATGATTTAGCAGATTAAATACAGCAATATGTAAAGTAATAAATAATAGACCATGGCCAGGTGGGATGGAGCCCGGGAGTGTGGGACTCATGGAGTGTTGAAAATCAGATTCGTGCAATACACCAAATTAACAATCTAAAGAAAAAAAACAAAACATGAACTGATGGAGAGACATGTGACAGAGTTCAACATGCATTTATGATTATTAAAAAAAAAATCCCTTAGCAAATTAGGAATAGAACGGGAATTCCTCAACCTAGTAAGAACTGAATAAAAGGAGATGCACGAAAGACCTGCAGGAAATATCGTATTTAGGGGCTGGGACTGTGGGCTTCCTTCGAGGTAAGGGACAAAGCAGGATGTCTGTGCTTAGAAATCCTACTCACCACCCTATAGCACCCCTTAGCAAGCACCACAAGCCAAGAAAAAGGAATAAAAGATATACAAATTGGAAAGGAAGACATAAAACTGTCCTTATTTGCAGAAGACATGATTGCGTATTTAGAAAATCTCAAGGAATCAAAAAAAAAAATCCCTAGAACTAATAAGTTAGAGAATATCAAGGTCACAGGAAAAAAAGGTCAACATAAAGACACTACTTCTGTTTCTACCTACTAGCAGCAAGCAACTGGAAACTGAGATTTTAGAAACAGTATGGTGTACAATAACTCCAAAAATAAAATAGTATAAATCTAATAAAACGTATTTGAGTCTGTACACTGAAAACTAAAAAAAAAAATGCCAATAAAAGCAATCAAAGGTGACTTCCATAAATTCTTCTGCACGTTTGCCAACACTATCTGATTTTAAAATTCACCATGAAGGTACAGTGATCGGGACAGCGTATTATTGGTTGAAGGGTTACATGCAGAGACCAGCGGTACCGAGAAGTTTCCAGAAATAGATCCACACGGGTATGGCCAAATGCAAAGGCAAGTCAGTGGAGAAAGGAGGAACCTGCCAGGTGAGCTGACAGAAGGGGAGAGTCTAGACGTGTCTCAGGCCCTCAGGGGGTACACGTGTGACAGTTGCCCGGGTTGTCATTAGCGGAGCTCGGAGAAGTTAAGGAAGCCACCTGCATTCCAACAACCAGGAAGGGATTGAGTTCTCACTCCAGCCAGATCACTCAGGCTCCGGAACACATACATGGGTGTTTCACTCTCTAATCATCAATTTCTACATCTCGGGAAACGGAAATAGTATCTGCCTTGAAACACAGTCGTGGAGATTCTGTACGATAATGCACGGTAAGTGCTTAGCCAAAGTGTCTGGCAGGGGCACAGCGGATGGAATTCCTAGTTACCACCCTGGTGGGATTATTCTTATGAGAGAGATGGGCCCTTTCAGTCGGCACATGGACAAAGTCGCATCGTCAAACTCACCCTTAAAAAAATTCTCGAAATCACCTGTAAATTCGTCTACCTGGCTTTGCACATATTCAATTTGATGCACATTTAGTATAATTCATAAATGTGTAATAATGCATGTGTAGTATCGTTCAGAATAGGATAAGGAATGACTATAATCAACAAATTTTACAAGGCAAAAACTTGCGCCCGGCATCCTTGCACGGTTGCCGTGGAGCCTGTCACCAGGGTGACCCGGGGCGTGGGTGGGCTGAGCCACGCCACACGGGCGGCATCGTGCCAGGTCTGCAGTTTCTCTCCAGAAGTCAGAGGACCTAGACTGCCCCTCCCTAGGGTTTTTCTTCCTGGTTCACCTGCAACTTGCTCTGCTTTCTTTCTCTTGGGTCCTCCCCACGGATACTCCCAAGAGAGAGGAAGGGGATGGAATTTCTGCGAAATGCACCTGGGAGCAGAGGCCCTCATGCTGCGGGCTGAGCCTCTGTCAGCCAGCATGGCCACTTTGGCGGCTGTGATACCTCCAGCACTTCACGCGGCTTCTCCGATGCCTCCCTTCGGATTTTCCAAAAATAAAAAATAAAAAAAAAACAACACAGAGAAATCCTCCCTTGCAGAGCAATTGTGAAGATCAAAAAGGGTTCTCCTCCCTCCTGAGAGCTTTGCTTCAAAAAGAAGACCCAGAGATCGGGGCCGGTTTCCCCTCCATCCAAGTGTGGACGATGATGCAAAGAATTGAGTAAGATAGGGACGCACAAGCGTTCTTCTTGAAAAGAAAAAGAAAACGGAATTTTCATGCAAAGAGAGAACAAAGAAAGCATGATGCTATTGGGTGGCAGATTCCCGGCCAACCCCAGCTGCAGCCGGGGCCAGACAGAGAGGACCAGGTCCCAACCTCAGACCCCAGATGCCATCTTCGGTCCGGAATCTCGGAGGAAGTTTCTTCAGGGTCTGCTCTGAACCTCAGAACTCATTATTCCCACTTCTTCACTCTTTCTCATTTACAAAATAAATAATTTTAAGATGTAACTGAAATTATTTTACAATCCTTTAATCACCAGAAATTGCGTATAATTATTTTACCTCCACTCCGGTGCCAAGAATTGCTGTGAATTACTTGGCTTCTCAAAGTGTAGAAAGAAAATGCTTTACTTCTGCATTAATTAAAGAATTTCTTTTTTTTTTTTTTAACCCCCATTCCTGTCCATTAGCCGCCACCACGCGATGGCTATGAACGGTCATTACAACAGACAGAAATAGGAACATAAATTTCCCGCTAATGAAAATGTCAGTAGGAGGTGCCGTCTATCACGGGAGGCTCTGATACGGAGAGGACTTTTTTTTTTTTTTTCTCATCTCGTACCTCTCCCCAGTCTCCAGGAGACCCGCACGGAAGGACAGGCGTCTTTTATTTATAGATACCTGGGAAGTGTCGTTTGCTACAGATCGAGGACGACGCTCGGTCTCTAGTAAATATTCCATTGATTTTTAAAATTGCTCCCTTCCTTATCAGACCGTGCAAGGTCTCGGCCTGGGAAACCTTCCTGACCTTCTCCCCTCCTTAGGCACAGCCGGTTTTCCTGAGATTGGAGGCAACATGCACATCTGCCCCCCCCCCAACAGTCACCAGCACCATTCTATGAGGTGAGCGGTGACCCTGCGTCACTGTGTGCTCCGTGATCCTCTTCCTCCCCGGTACGGGGAGCTCCATCGCTCACAGGTCAGACAGCTGGTTCAGAAACATGCTTGTTCTGCCCCAAGCAGAAGAATGGATTTGGAGTTGGGCGGCATTCAGCACTGACCACGGCCTGCCTACTGTCTGGTGACACTGGCAGATGTCCAAGTGACAGAGCACTGCACCCACACAGCTCTAAAATCACAACCTCAGAGCTCCCTGGCCAGGGTTTCGTCCCTTTTTGGGGGGAGTCATTGCTCTCCCAGGCTTGCAACTCCAACGCAAGCTGCTAAAGGCAATGTAGTTCTTCCCACAGCAGAATCAAAGGCCATGAGGACACCTGCCCTGGATAATGTCAAAACAGAGTCAAGGGAGGTGTTTTTAAAAATCAAACCCTCTTGGAAACTTTATGAACACCAATCTCCACCTGGGTCCATGCTTGACTCGACATTCCCTCTGGTTCCCTCTGGCCAGCGTGGCTGTGGACAGTTACTGTTTTGGAGCCTTGGGTATCTCTCCACCTGGGACGGGTCTGACATCAACGGGGCTCGTCCGCTGCAAAATCACGTATGGCATCCAGCACACCCCCGACAAAGCTCACTCAAAAATAAATAAATAAATAAAAAGTGGGGCTAAGAGACAAAGTGACTACTGATTATTCATTCGCCACCACAACCGTGCTGGCCTGGCTGTCAAACGGATTCCAAAAATATCTGTTCTCCAGAAAACTTCCAGACAGGTTGTGTTGAGTGACTATTTTAGCAATAATATTTCAACATGTTAAAATGACTCTTACAAGCCACCATTTGGATCC
>CAUYPO010046431.1:0-31357 GCA_963574435.1 Cheirogaleus major
CTCACGCCTGTAATCCCAGCAGTCTGGGAGGCCGAGGTGGGAGGATGGCTCAAGGTCAGGAGTTCGAAACCAGCCTGAGCAAGAGCGAGACCCCGTCTCTACTAAAAATAGAAAGAAATTAATTGGCCAACTAAAAATATATAGAAAAAATTAGCCTGGCATGGTGGCGCATGCCTATAGTCCCAGCTGCTCGGGAGGCTGAGGCAGGAGGATCACTTGAGCCCAGGAGGTTGAGGTTGCTGTGAGCTAAGCTGATGCCACGGCACTCTAGCCCAGGCAACAGAGTGAGACTCTGTATCAAAAAAAAAAAAAAAAAAAATACCTGCCCAACTACAAAGCTACTTCAGTTATAGGATTAATCTGGGCATAGTCAACTTGCTTGAAATGAAATTGGGCTTTACTGTAAAAAACGATGACTAGAAAAAGGTGAATTGTGACGAAACTGCAGGAACAGGAACACGGCAAATATGAAAGGAGAATTACATACATTACAAATGAGGTAACAAGATTTAGTAGCTACGATACACAGGGAGCCATCACCCAATCTACCATTTAATCGACTTGTCTTACTTAGAAGAGGATGTTTTGCTCTATTGACAGAAATGCAGTTTTTAAAAAAGTACATCCTAAAATACTAGGGAATGGATGGATGAAATCATTTTTTTTTTTAGCTTCCAATGACTATTTGGAAAGTTGAACACAAGGGCTTGGTCTTTGTCACAAACACTTCATTGTTTTTCTACCAAGCTTGGGAGTGGTGCATCTTTCTAGAACAGCATTCTGTCTTAAAGAGAACTTGCAACCCACATACCTGAGGTGCCCAGCACATGGAGTGCTGTGATCTAGTGAGTCTCAGGTGGAATCATCCTCCATCTTTAAAGGAGATAGTGGTGGTTTCTCCCTTCTTCAAGAAGGTCTTTTCCCTGTTGCAGGACATCCCACCCTCTCTGCACTGAGAGCTAAACACTGAGGCTGTTTACTGTGAAAATGCTGCAACTTAAGATTGTTTACACCGCCCCCCCCAGGCCCTTCTTAAGTCCCCATAGTTATAATCTTGTATTCAGAATTTTACATTCTTTTTCTTAACAAGGGCCCCCTAATTTGTATACACTTCAGGCTCCATAAAACCTGGATCCACTCCTGATTGATTGATTGATTGACTGAAACAGGGTCTCCCTCTGTCACCCAGGCTAGAGTGCAGTGATGTGATCTTAGCTCCCTGTAGCCTCAAACTCCTGGCCTCAAACTATCCTCCTGCCTCGGTCTTGTGAGTAGCTGGGACCACAGGCACACGCCACCACACCCAGTTAATTTTTAAAAAATTTTTTGCAGAGACGGAGTCTCTCTCTACTGCCCGGGGTTGGTTCCGAACTCCTGGGCTCAAGTGATCCTCCCAACTCGGCCTCCCAAAGTGCTGGGATTACAGGTGTGAGATACTGTGCCTGGCCCACTCCTGATTTAAAGTCAGATTTTGTTCAGGCTGCCTCACCTATAAATTTCTCACCTAGTCAGTAGAGAAGCTTGCCTTTTCTATGTCTGGAAGCCAAGCCTTCCATAGGAAGTCGCCAAACAATCAAATTCAAATGGACAGATGTGTTTTATGGCAGAGTCATTGATTCATAAATGCAGGGGGTTATTAAGATTTTGAAGTTTGGTGCCATAAATTCTGTGATTTTATTTAATCAAGTGTCATTGTGACTTAAGCCAGAGCCACTTGGGCATTTACAACTTCTCAATCTAAAGGTGCTACTTTGTGATGCTCTCTGGAAGGCTGCCATCAGGAGTGCAAAGGCCCTTCCCACAGCAGGGTGCAGGGTGATCTGGACCATTTTAGGAAGAGGTTTCATATGTTTGTTTAATCAGATGCCAATAATAATAATAATAATCATAGTAGCAACAATAAAAAGTCCTAAAGGTGGTCTAATTTTAAACAGAACTCTCCATTCTAATATAAAAAGATGCTATAAAAGGTAAATTCAATCTAACCACTCTTGAGTGCCACACTTTCTTAGGACTCATTTAAGTTTTCATGTTAACTACTAATCTCAGGGGTCCGGGCGGGGTCCGGGGCAGGGGCTGGCAAACTCTGGCCCACCACCTCCTTGTGTGTGGTCTGTGAGCTAAGACTAGTTTCACATTTTTAATGGCTGGAAAAAAATCAAGAGAAAAATAATATTTTTTGATGTGGAAAGTTATATGAAATTCAAATCTCAATGCCTAGAAATGTTTTATTGGTATTGTTTTATTGGCTACTTTCATGCTACCCAGCAGAGCTGAATAGGTGCTGTGGAAACCATGTGGCCCAATAATGCTGAAAATATTCACTTATCAGGCCCTTTACAAAAAAAGTTTGCTGACTCCTGCTCTAGGGCAAAAGTTCTTCAAATTGGGGTTCTTGTATTTTGGGAATATACAAAGATTTTTCAAGAGGTACACAGGTGTGATTAAGGAAACCAATTTGCAGATCCTTAACTTCTAGGTGTACATTTTCCTGAAATTGATCAACTCAGAATTCACCCAGAAGGTGCCCCATTATGCATAATCCGTACTGAATCAATGCAGGAGCTATAAAATCTCTGGGCCATCACGGTGTTAATGTTGACAAAGCAATTGGCTCTATGATTGGGAAAGAAATCCCAGGCAGTTTTCAATTCTTTGCTTTTAAGAAAATTGACCCAATGAATTATGACTGATCAATGTGTGATTTTCTGGCATATAATTCAGAACAAATTAAAATAATTGAGAAGTATTGCTATAAGAATATAATTTCTATTTTCATATACTTATTTATGTGAATAAAACTCAGAGTTTATATCAACAAAAGAGAAAATTTGGAATATAAGTGAAAATGAGCTGTATCTCATTCTTGGCAACCAGTATAAACAGTTTTACAAAAAGTAATATTCATCAAGGGTATATAAACTGATTAAAAACCAGACCTGGCCCGGTGTAGTGGCTCAGGCCTGTAATCCTAGCACTCTGGGAAGCCAAGGCAGGAGGATCACTTGAGCTCAGGAGTTCAAGACCAACCTGAGCAAGAGTGAGACCCTGTCTCTACTAAAAATAGAAAAAAATTAGCTGGGTGTGGTAGTGTACACCTGTAGCTACTTGGGAGGCTGAGGCAGGAAGATCACTTGAGTCCAGGAGTTTGAAGTTGCTGTGAGCTAGGCTGACACCACAGCACTCTAGCCTGGGCAACATAGCAAGACTCTGTCTCAAAACAAACAAACAAACAAAAAACACTAGACCTATCTACCCCATTAAAATATATAATACCAGTAAATTTTTGCTTATATTTAATAATTATTTTTCAAATGTGTAATATATTTATGTTGTTTTGATCAAATGTGTCTAGTGATAATATTATATAGAAGAAATGTCTAAATCTCTGAGTCTTGTGATCATAGGAAATAAACATTGTGAATTTCAATTTATATAACCATGATTTCATTACTGAGAAGTAGGATGAGAGAAATAACAAAAAATTTTCAAGATTAATAATGATTCCTACCTTCAAGTCCCTCTACCTATTCTAGAAGCTTCAGAGACTAGTGCTCTCAACCTGATTGGCGAAGGTGAGACATCACCCCACTTTTTCCCCTGGCGACAGCATCATTTTGTCTCAATTTTGCTGGGCTGCAGGACCTAGGGCATCTGAGAATTGGATCAGATCGGATCACATTTTACATCTCCACCAGATCAGAATTTAAAGACTACTGAAGAGAAAAGAATCCTGTTTCCAAATGTATCATTCATCTACCAAGACAAAAGAAGTCCCACCTACCTGTCCTTTTTTGAGGAATATGTTCTAGAAAGTACACTAAAGGAATAAAAATAAAATCAGAGTAAAGGTGTGAAATAGGGGAAGGTGGAGAGTGTAATGAACTATGGTGAACAATGAACGTCATACTTTTTGGTTAAATATAAAATGGAGATGGTAATTTGACTGGGAATTTTAATGTAAGAGATATACCATAGGGCACAACTTAAAAGAAAGCCCAGAAATAAATTTGCATGCAATCTCAGCGAAACTCAGCATTTGGGATACAGGGCTGTAGAAGAAGATAAGGCCCAAAAGCTCCTCTCATTGGGAAGATGCCTTCCTAATGGAAGCTTGGGGCATGGTTAATATTTATTTTTTGCATAGAAGTAGAGAAGTATAAATTTAACAATAATTGTTAAAGATTGGAAAGTAACTGTTAACAGAAAGGGGATGAATATATGAATGTTCCAGAAAAAAGTGGGAAGGTAGAAAAAAGGAGAAAACCACAAAATTTAATAAATAATAAATATTAAATAAGATGGGAGTAAATAATAGCAAGTATATGTTACTGTTATAAATGCAAAGAATTTAAATTTTCCTGTCAAAGACAAAGAGAGACTGATAAAGATATTAAATAGTAGAATGGGCAAATAAAAACCAGGCAAAAGAAATAAAATACAAAATAAGACTCAAAATACTATTATGAGATAAAGCATGATTTAAGGCCATCAGATATTAAATGGAGGGAACAACTATATAAGGATAAAAGGTAAAATTGACAAAGAACATAGAATAGCCACAAACTTGTACGCATCAAACAATATATGGCAAAATAAAATGAAACAAAACATCCTGGTAATATAAGAAAAGCTTGATAAAAAACCCCACAATCTTAGAGGTTTTAAAATACTTCTTTCAAACTTTACCAAAAAGACAAAAACTAAGAGAGGACTAGAAGAATTGAATAACAAAGTCAACTTGATTCATAAAAATTTGAACTCTACAGAGACTAAATACTTTTCTCTGATGCTCACTGAACATTTACAGAAATTGATCACGTAAATGGCCACAGAGAAAACTATTAAATTACAAAAAGCAAATATTTTACAGGTTACATTCTCAGACCAAAACCCAGTAATATCAGAGACCAAAAACCAAAACACAGCTTCACAAATTGCAACCACACACAGGCCTCATTTTGTTGCCCTTTACTTTCCTGTGCCTCACAGATGTTGCTTTTTACAAATTGAAGGTTTGTGGCAACCCTGCGTCCAGCAAGTCTATCGGCACAACTTTTCCAAGAGCGTATGCTCACTTTGCGTCTCTGTGCCACATTTTGGTAATTCTCACAACATTTCAAACTTTTACATTGTTATTATATTAGTTATGGTGCTCTATGATCAGTGATCTTCGATGTCACTATTGCAAATGTTTCAAGGCGCCATGAGCTGCACCCATATAAAATGACAAACTTAGTGGAGAAATGTGTGTTCTGACTGCTCCACCAGCCAGCCATTCCCCCATCTCTCTCCCCATTGGTTCTGTTACCTAAGACACAATGATATGAAAATAGCCCAAATAATAACCGCACGATAGTCTTTAAGTGGTCAAGTGAAAGGAAGTGGCGCATGTCTCTCACTTTAAATTAAAAGCTAGACATGATTAAGCCTAGTGAGGAAGGCATGTCGAAAGCCAAGCCACGCTGAAAGCTAGACCTCTTATGCCGCAGTTAGCCAAGTTGCGAAGGTAAAGGGAAAATTCTTGACGGAAATTAGAAGTGCTACTTCAGTGAACGCAGGAATGATAAGAGAGTAAAACAGCCTATTGCTGACACAGAGACAGTTCGAGAGGTCTGGATAAGAGATCAAACCAGCCACGACATTTCCTTCAGCCAAAACCTAATCCAGAACAAAGTCCTAACTCTCTTCAATTCTACAAAGGCTGAGAGGGGTAAGAAAACTATAGGAGAAAAGTTTGAAGCCAGCAGAGGCTGGCTTATGAGGTTTAGGGAAAGAAGTCATCTCCAGAAGATAAAA
Source organism: Cheirogaleus major (assembly GCA_963574435.1). Classification (NCBI taxonomy): domain Eukaryota; kingdom Metazoa; phylum Chordata; class Mammalia; order Primates; family Cheirogaleidae; genus Cheirogaleus; species Cheirogaleus major. Next base: position 5,800 of record CAUYPO010046431.1, read on the forward strand.
ATGCAAGATGAAGCAGCAAGTGCTGATGTAGAAGTTGTAGCAAGTTATCCAGATCATTGATGAAGATGGTTACATTAAACATCAGATTTTCAATGTAGATGAAACAGCCTTCTATTGGGAAGAAGATGCCATCTAGGACTTTTATAATGAGAGAGGAAAAGCCAATGCTTGTCTTGAAGCTTCAAAGGACAGGCTGACTCTCTCACTGGGGCTAATCAGCTGGTGACCTTAAGTTGAGCCAAAGCTCATTTACCATTCCGAAAATCCTAGGGCCTGTGAGAATTATGCTAAATCTACTCTGCCTGTGCTCTCGAAATGGAACAACAAAGCCTGGATGATAGCACAACTACTCACAGCATGGTTTACTGAATATTTTAAGCCCACTGTTGAAGTCTACTACTTAGAAAAAAAGATTCCTTTCAAAAGATTACTGCTCATTGTCACTGTACCTGGTCACCCAAGAGGTCTGATGGAGATGTACAAGAAGATGAATGTTGTTTTCCTGCCTGCTAACATATCCATTCTGCAGTCCATGGATCAGGGAGTAATTCTGATTTTCCAGTCTTATTATTTTTTCTTTCCAGTCTGTTATTTAAGAAATACATTTCCTAAGGCTACAGCTGCCATAAATAGTGATTCCTCTGATGGGTCCAAGCAAAATAAATTGAAAATCTTCTGGAAGGGATTCACCATTCTAGATGCCATTAAGAACATTTGTGACTCATGGGAGAAGGTCAAAGTGTCAATATTGACAGGAGTTTGGAAGGAGTTGATGCCAACCCTCATGGACGACTTTGAGAGGCTCAAGACTTCAGTGTAGGAAGTAACTGTGGATGTGGAAGAAATAGCAAGAGAACTAGAATTAGAAATGGAGCCTGAATATGAGACTGAATTGTTGCAATCTCATGATAAAACTTGAAGGGATAAAGAGTTGTTTCTATGGCTGAGCAAAGAAAGCGGTTTCTTGAGATGGAATCCACTCCTGGGGAAGGTGCTGTGAACATTGTTGAAATGACAACAGAGGGTTTAGCATATTACACAAGCTTCGTAGCTAAAGCAGTGGCAGGGTTTGAGAGGATTGACTCCAATTTTAAAGGAAGTTCTATTGGGGTAAAATGCTATCAAATAGCATCTCATGCTACAAAGAAATGTTCCATGAAAGGAAGAGTCAATTGATGCAACAAACTTCATTGTTTTCTTTTTTTATGTTTTGAGACAGAGTCTTACTCTGTCATCCTGGCTAGAGTGCAGTGGCATGATCATAGCTCACTGCAACCTCAAACTCCTGGGCTCAAGCAATGCTCCTGCCTCAGCCTCCCAAGCAACTGGGACTACAGGCATGCGCCACCGCACCTGGCTAATTTTTCTATTTTTAGTAGAGATGGGGTCTCACTCTTTTTCAGGCTGGTCTCAAACTTCTGACCTCAAGCAATCCTCCTGCCTTGGCCTCCCACAGTGCTAGGATTACAGGCGTGAGCCACTGAGCCTGGCCTCATTGTTTTCTTATTTTAAGAAATTGCCACAGCCACCCCAGCCTTCGGCTGCCACCACCCTGAACGGTCAGCAGACATCAACACGGAGGGGAGACCCTCCACCAGCAAAGAGATTACAATTCTCTGAAGGCACAGATGATTGCTAGTATTTTTTAGCAACAAAGTATTTTAAAATTAAAGTATATACATTATTTTTTTTTTAGATATAATGCTATTGCACACTTAATAGACTACGGGAACCAAAAAATGGGTGTGAATCGCTTTATTGCGGTGGTCTGAAAATGAACCGGCAGTGTCTCTGAGCTATGCCTGTACTTGAAAAATAGGAAACATACCTTTATATAACCCCCGGATTCTGCCCTTTTCCCACACCAACCAACCTACCAACCAATCAATCAAGCAATCCTAAAACTGAAATAACAATGTATCTAGAAATTTATGAAAAGAAGGACATATCATAAACATATAAAAGTTTATAGGGATATGAATGTAAGGAAAATTTTTAAATGATTTTGAAGCAGGCAAAAAAAGAGTACTGAGTATTCTGTCAGTTCCCACATCTGGGTTATCATATCCCATATCAAATTTTTAAATGATTTTGAAGGAGGCAAAAAAGATTACTGAGTATTCTGTCAGTTCCCAGATCTGGGTTATCATATCCATAGAGGTTAATGCCTTTTAGTTTTTGAGCTATTATACAACTTTGTGGGTTACAGAACATATAATAATGCAAATACCTCGTCCACAGGATTGCAAACAGGTTTTCCTTGATGGAATGCTCTGAAGATAGTAACCAGTTTTGCATCTGTTTGTCAATTCATTTCAGTATTTCTGATTAACTATGTAATTATGTGTTTGTTAAATTCTCCTTTCAACCTGTTGGGATATCTTACTGGCTCCCTTTTTAATTAATAAATTAAATTAAATCTTTGACACTTGTTCATTTTATATTTATATGACAGTCATGATTTTAACTTTTTTCTTTTTGAGACAGAGTCTTACTCTGTTACCTGGGCTAGAGTACTGTGGTGTCAGCCTAGCTCACAGCAACCTCAAACTCCTGGGCTCAAGTGATCCTCCTGCCTCAGCCTCCCAAGTAGCTGGGACTACAGGCATGTGCCACCATGCCCGGCTAATTTTTTCTATATATTTTTTAGTTGGCCAATTAATTTCTTTCTATTTTTAGTAGAGACAGGGGTCTCACTCTTGCTCAGGCTGGTTTCAAACTCCTGACCTTGAGCGATCCTCCCGCCTCGGCCTCCCAGAGTGCTAGGATTACAGGTGTGAGCCACCGCGCCCGGCCATGATTTTAACTTTTAAAAATTATCTTTTAACATAGGTGAAGGCGTAATGGAAAATATATAGCTTTAAATGTTTTTATTAATTATTAAAGGTTGAATAAGTGAACTTAAGAGAGAAAATTAGAATAACAAAATAAACTGAAAGAAAAGCCAGGAAAAGAATTATTAAAGATGTGAATAAAAGCTGAAAGCTGAGATAAATAAAATAGAGGAGGGGTAAAGAAAGAACAAATAAAAGTAAAAGCTCTACTTTTACTGTAATACAAATGACCAAATTAATAAGTCCTTGGCATACTAAGTAGAAGACTGAAAATACTAAAAAATTTACAGTAGTAATAAGAAAGTCATAGACCCCAAAATGACAAAGAAAATATTTTAAAGAGAATGTTAAATAAAATAATAGGACTACAGATATGAAAATTTATAGCAAAATGAATGATTTTTTTCTCTTGCAAAATATAAATTACTAAAATCGATTCAGATGAGGTATACAACCTGAACAGACCAGTTATTACAGAAAAATATTGAAGTTTGTTAAGGCTATACAATGAAAAAGAACATTAGCCTGGATTAGAGAACAGATAGTTTCGGAGATAGTCAAACTATTATTGCAGGTCATCAAAAAGGAAGAAAAGAGCTCCAATCTATTCTTAGAATAGCACAATCTGAAATGAACAAGCAAAAATCAGAGATATCACAAAAAAGAAAACTAGAGAGAGATCAACCGTGCTTATGTGTATAGTCATGTGTCACTCATCAATGGAGATCGCTCTGGGAAATGAGTCATGAGGCTATTTCATCGTTGTGTGAACCTCATAGACTGTAGTTACATAAACCTAGACGGTATTGCCTACTACACACCTAGGCTATATATATCACATATACAGCCAGCCTGTGGCTCCTAGGCTACATAAGTATTTATGTTTCTAAACATAGCTAACCAAAGAAAAAATACAGTTGTAGTAAAAATAAGAAGATAAAAGATGAAAAATGGTACACCGTAGCAGGGCACTTACCACGAATGGAGCCTACAGGACAGTGAGTGAGCAAGTGAGTGAACGTGAAGGCCTAGGATATTACTGCTGTACGTTACTGTAGACTTCATAAACATCGTACATTTAGGCTACACTAAATTTATTTAAACATTTCTTTATTCAATAATGAATTAACCTTAGCTTACTGTAACTTTTTTAGTTTGTAAACTTTTAAGTGTTTTTTGAACTTTTTGACTCTTTTCTAATAACACTTAGCTTGAAACACAAACATATTGCACAACTGTACAAAAATATTTTCTTTCTTTACATTGTCATTTTATAAGCTTTTTTTCTATTACATTTTTCTTTTTAACTTTTTAAACTTTTTTGTTATAAACTAAGACACAACACATGTTAGCCTTGGCCCACACAGGGATCACCCAGATGTCACTGCATGATGGGGATTTTTCAGCTCTGTTATAATCTTATGGGACCACCGTTGTGGTCTGTTGTTGACTGAAATGTTGTTATGTGGTGCGTGACTGTAATTGTAAAGATTCCAAATAAAATGTTAGGAAATGAAATCTAGCAGCATACTGGAAGAATAATCCAAGAGGGTTTGTTCTAAAAGTGCAAGCTGATTCAATCCTAGGCTGTGTCCTACGCTAATCCACTGTCTCAACGGATTTAAGTGCAAAACCCAAATACAGATAAAGATACTGAAAAGATATTGGATAAAATTCAGCAACCCGCCCACATAAAAACTCTAAGTAAAAATTGGAGTAGAAGAAAATGACCTAAGTACTATAAAAACCATTATCCAAAGAAGTGGTATATATATTAGATCAGGAAATTCTAAAGCCATTCAAGTTAAAATGAGGGACACAATGGGGATGCCAGCTGTACCAACGTTGGCTAAAGCAATAGGACAAGAAAACAAAATAAGTGGTATAAATATTGTAAGTGAAGAGATAAAACAATTGGGAAATGAGATGACTGCATCATATAATCATCATAAATCATATTTATCAGAGACCAGGAGTTTCTAATAAATACTATTCATTACTGAGAAGTTTTACTAAGGGAGTCCAATATAGACAAAATATACCTAAATAGCATTTCTTCATGCTTGCAACAAATGGAAAAATACCTATTCACAATTATAACAAATTAAAGAATAATAAGGAAATATAGGCTTTATATAATAAAAATAGTCTATGTATCATTTTATTGAGTAGTGTTTACAACAGGAGTTAAAGGTTTTTGGGTGGAAGATTTAACATTTTAAGTTATTCTTTTTATAAGTTATATAATATTGATGTAATTCCAATCAAAATTCCCAAAATGAATTTTTTTTGGTGGGGATGGATACTGGATAAAATAACAGTTCATTTGGTAAAATAAATATCTAAGAATTGTTAAGAAAATTTTGGAAAAGAATAGCTAGAAGGAGGCTTTGTAAGTCTAAAAGAGTAAAGTTTACCTTAATGCTAATACAATCAAATATGAGATGTTGGCAAATAAGAGAAGATAAAGATTGGTGAGACAAAACAGAGATTCCAGAAGTGGATCTGAGTATACTTTACACCAAAGGTGAAATTATAATTTCAGTTTTGAGAAAAATAATATTTTGTTTAACAAATGATCCTGGCATAAGTGTGCAGCCAGACCTGTACCTCATACATAATAAACATGAATCTGGCTGCAGTGAGGTGCTGACTAAAAACAAACAAGATAAAAATATTAAAGAAATACCCAATTTGATCTCATGGGAGGGAAGACATTCTTAGAAAATAAAGGAGCCACAAAGGAAGCAAAAGAAGAATCCAACGATATATAAATAAGTCATTTTTATACGGTAAAAGCCTCACAAGGACAAAATGATGCGGGGAGATAAAAGTCAGAAATATGTGTCAGACATGAAGTTAATGTTCCCAACTTCCTAACTAACCAAGGAGAAAAATGAGGAGGGAGTCATATGTTCATAGAAGAGAGAAATGCAAACGAGCAACAAGCCTATGCCAAGAAGTCACAGAAAACGCAGATCAAAACACCAGCCAGGGAAATGCACAAAGATCAGAGAAACATTTTCACTCATCAGATTGACAAAACTTCAAAAGACTGTTAATTGATGATAGCTGGGGCCACATCACAGATGAGGTAACCATGGTTAAAATTAATCTGAATCTATGCAAGTACAAACTATGGAAACTCAGGGAAACTCACTTTTGGGAATCTAACTTACAGGGGGAAAAAAAAGCAACTGAATAGGAGGAATGATGTAGGATATTTACTGCAGCAGTTTGTAATCCCACCCCAACCTGCCAACAACCTAAATATTCGTGAATAGGGAGATGGTTGACTGAAGCATGGCACATTCATAACTTTGACTTAAAAAAACCCCTCAGGATAGTTGTATTGATCCACAGGACTGTCAATAAATGGAATAATAAAAGCAAGTTGCAGAGAAATGTACAGAGTGTGATATAATTACTATAAAAATAGGAACAATTTTTCTGTGTTATCCTCTGACTCTATGTATGTTGGTAAGAACACAGAGAACTTAACCTTATTTACCTTGGGCGGGGAGAGAACAGGGAAGGGCTAGAGGGTGTTGGCTTGGTTTTTGTACAATTCTGTGCATAATTTATTGCAAGGAATGAGTTTTGCTGTTGTAGTTTATAAAAAAAAAACCAAATATGCATGCATGTGTATGTATGCGCATGTGTGTGTATGTATATGTACATATGTGTATGTATATGCACACATGGAGGGCAGATGGAAGGTGGAGATAGAAGGATATAAAAAGAAATATTGACTGTAAAAAGAAAACAGTATGATCAATTCAGCCTGAACTTTATAACTGGAGTGGAAAACATATATACATAAGCATAAAAAGATTGAAATGAAGTCCATCGATGTGGTTACAATGTTTGCATAGTAAGATTATTAGTAACTTCCATTTTTTTCTCAATAATATTCTGCTTCTCATATTTTCTATCTTAAATACATATTATATTTATAATTAGGAAAAAATCCATTAAAATTGAAAAAAGGGGCACTCTGGGGGAAAAGAAAGATGTAGAAAACAGGCTCATGACAGAAAGTTTCCCAGGTAAAACTCAATAGCTGAACAGTTTCCTGAAGAGCTGCAAGCAATAGGGCTAAAGTGATGAAATTATTAAAATCACTAACATTGCACACTGTACGTAAGCCTTTTCTGTTTCTTACCAGAACCATAGTTAATAACTCATTATTACCATTGCTGATACAGAAATGAAGAAATTCTGGCAAATAGAGCAGAGCAAGTCATCAGAATTGTGTTCAAATATTAAGGATCAAAGAAAGGAAGGAGAGGAAACCTAGCTGTAACTCTAGCTATTTCCTAAGGGAAATGAACTTTGCATTTCCAACAGGGAAACCATCAAGGTTTCTAACATCACTATTTTGTATTTTCCTAGCTTGCTAATACAAAAGAAGGAAAAAAAAGCACATCTTCATATAAAAATGAGATGATCTGCATAATAATTTTGATTAAATAAGTTAATGTGTTAGGAAACATGATGACAACTCAGGTAAAAATGTATCTAAGTATTCTTGTAACATTCTAAATATGCTTCCGCCACAACAGTAACCTCCACTGCTTGAGGATCCTTGCTGACACCAGAAATCAGAGATACATTACAGCCCTAGGCAGGCGTCCTCAAACTACGGCCCGCGGGCCACATGCGGCCCGCTGAGGACATTTATCCGGCCTGCTGGGTGTTTTTGCCTGTTTTGTTTTTTTACTTCAAAATAAGACAAGTGCAGTGTGCATAGGAGTTTGTTCATAGGTTTATTTTTTAAACTATAGTCCGGCCCTCCAACGGTCTGAGGAACAGTGAACTGGCCCCCTGTTTAAAAAGTTTGAGGACCCCCTGGTTTGGGGGCTCTGCTTCTGGAGTGTGACCTCTCTGGCCTGGTTATAAGTCTGCATCCCAGGGACTGAGGTTGCTGATGTTTAGAGGGGTCCACTGTGTCTCAGGCTGTAAACTCTGGGCTGTGTGGGCATTTGTGTACCACACTGTGAGGTCTCTTAAGTGTGTGTTGCACGTAACATTGTGCCCCAGGTCTCTGTGTTCCCTGTCCCAGCCCTCTCCGCTATTTATGTGTGTGCTTCCCAGGGTGTGTGCTCTAACATTTTGTGGGCTTCTGGTCCAGGGTGTGAGGGTTGTGAGGTAATTGGGCTCACAGGTTCTGAAGTTGCAAAAATGCATGTGGGTCTGTATTTTCAAATCTGATATCTCAGAGCTCTTTTTGTGTCTGTGTTCTCATTCATTGAGTTTCTGAGGAATTTGAGTTCCATGAATTGTTCATTGTTCTGTGTCCACAGTCTTGAGACCTCTGAGCTGCCCTTTCCTAGGTTGGTATCTGGGTTCCATTTGTGATTGGATTATTTGGTGTGGGATGTTTCAGAGCTGGTAGGAGACCTGTGTCCCACAGTGAGGTCTGGTCTGTCTTTCGTTCTGTGTTTCAGGGTTTGAAACGTCTGAGCTACTTGGGCGGTTACCTCAAGATAAGAAACATCGTAGGCCGGGTGCGGTGGCTCGCGCCTGTAATCCTAGCTCTCTGGGAGGCCGAGGCGGGAGGATCGCTGAAGGTCAGGAGTTCGAAACCAGCCTGAGCAAGTGTGAGACCCCGTCTCTACTAAAAATAGAATGAAATTCATTGGCCAACTAAAAAAATATATATTAAAAATTAGCCAGGCATGGTGGCGCATGCCTGTAGTCCCAGCTACTCAGGAGACTGAGGCAGGAGGATCGTTTGAGCCCAGGAGTCTGAGGTTGCTGTGAGCTAGGCTGACGCCACAGCACTCACTCTAGCCCAGGCAACAAAGCAAGACTCTGTCTCAAAAAAAAATAAAAATAAAAAATAAGAAACATCGTCACATAGCAAAGTTCAGACAGAAGTTGTCTGTGACCTCCTTCTGAAGTTTCATTCTGACAACTGTCCAGAAACACAGTGGGAGGTTGTTCTGAATTGACTGTCTGAGAACGTGTCCACTCCAGCTCCCCACATCCCAGCTTCCTTGTCTAGTCCCTTGAGTTTAGGTGGCCGGCTTCCCTCTGACCCTCCCCTTGGGAAGGAATCACGCCACTGTTTTGAAAGTCACAGGGTTTCCCTCGGCCCCACCTGTAGATCTCATTGTGGGGAAGAGTTTATTCTGTGTCTCTGACAAAAGACACAGAGCAGGAACCCCCTCTCTCGGGGACAGTCAGCACCCACACATCTTGTCCACCACTGTGTGCTTAGTGTCCCGCCAGACCTCACTGACAGTCCAAAAATAACCTGGACACGACTTCCACGTTGCAGCTCTACAGAACACGCACTTCAAAGCCTGGATGCCCTCCACCCTGCTGGGATGGTAGGAGATTCTAGCTCTTTGGGTCACCTTTCCAAACCCTAACCTGACAAAATTCTAAAAAACTGCATCGCAGCCCCTTCCCCCAGTCACACACATCCTGTGAAAGCAGAATTCAGGGCTGGAGGTGGGAGAGGTGGCAAGGGATGCAGGTGAACGCCATCTCCAGCCAGGAAGAACGTACGTGCCCGAGACTGGCTCAGCTGGAATGTAGGAGCAACATGTCCAGAACATTCAGTAGAAATCTGAGTTGGGCTAAGGAAAGAGTAAACTACCACAGAATGTTACCTCCATCTCCAACAAACACACAGATGACTTCTATTATCTTGTGAGGACCTGTGTGACACACTCTGCACCACAAGGCAAGGACTCAGAGTGAGAAAAATCATTGCTCCTTTTCTGGAAACACACAACCTGAGACAATCCAGACGAGTTTGTAACTTCCTTTGTTCTTGCATAAACTGCACACGTTGGGATCACATGGCAGGTGGAGGTGAGTTTCTCTGCAACCACTGGGGCTGGCGTTTCAATCTGATTTCAACAGAACAGGAAGCTTTGTCTGCCCTACTAAGGGCCACTTTCTAACATACTCTCGGTCTGATGTAAAGCAATCCCTCTCTTCATTTTCATGCGTCCCCAAGCCTGCAAAGGATCAACGCCTCTGCACCAAGGCTGTCATGCAAGACCACCCCTGTCTCCCCAAGGAGGGAAAACTTCCTTCTCGCTGACATGTTTGCTCTTCAGAAACTCTCCTTCCTGCCTGAGCCCTGTTTGTGGTCATGGTCACAGCCCCCACTGCTCAGTTCTCTGGCCATGTGAAGTCTGGGACGTCTCCTCACCTGGGGGGGGGGGAGGCAGAAGAAAGGGAGGTCGCTCCCCAAGGGACAACATCAGGGCATTTCTAGCTTGTCCTGAAACTTTCTCTAAAATGCCGTAAGGCACATATCAAAGGTTGATGAGTTATTTCAATGCTACATCTTTACAACCGTTTAAATCAATGCATGCTGAGCCTACGCTTGGTAACAGACATGGAAATCACTCCACAACTGAGTGGCAGGCAGTGGGATGTCCACCACATTGGGAGCAAGTCAGCTGAAACACTGGGTGTGTGTGTGGGGGGGGGGGGCTTGGGTACCTTGGTTCCCTTCTCCTTGTGTGTGGAAGAGAAAGAAAAACTTGCAAGTGTGAATAACCGGAGGAAAAGGAAGCTATACACACACTGAGATCCAAGCGTTTCACACTGGCCTAATCAAATTGATCACAAACATTGATCTCTCCAGTGCTGCATAAACTGCCACAATATGTTTTCAGTTTAACATGTCTAGAAATAACCTGAGGCTCCAAAGTGAAGCCACCATACTAAATAATTCTCAATTCCTACAAACTAAGCATTTGGGTTTGAAATCAAGCCCAAAGTTCAGGCCCTCTAGTTCAGATCAGAGCTGCAGGGCAGCAGCTGTGCCTGACACTGATGCAGCTGCAGCCAGAGGGGGACTGTGCCTGAGCGCACACAGGGTTCCGTCACATGGGGGAGAACTAGACCCACAAGGGTCCTATAGCCTAGTAGGGGAAGCAGACTCGTCTCTTCAAGCAACAAATCCTTAGCGAGGGTCTTCTATGTGCCAGGCACTGCCCGAGGATTTGGGATACATACATCAGTGAACCAAATCAACGGAAAGCCCTGCCCTGGATCTCACATCGCCCAAAGGAGAAGTTGTAGGCGGCACACAGTAAACGCTCCACGTAGTAATTTAATCAACCGGACAGTACGTTAGAAGGTGATGGGGGCTGTGAAGAAAAGAAAAAGTATTTAGATCATGGTAACAAGCTCAGGAATGTGCGGAGGAACCGGGCTAGCTGCAGCTTAAATTATTAAACAGAGTGACCCGGGGAGGCTGCATTGAGAAGGTGACATTTTGACAAAGACGTGAATGGGTAGAAGAGTCAGCCAAGCAGGTTTGTGGAGTCAGGGCTTTCCAGAGGGAACAGGTGGGAAAAAGTGTCAGAGGCAGAGCATACCCAGCACAGCAAAGACGCTACAATGATGTCAGTGCAGTTGGGAGCAGGGGTAAGGGCTGAACAGGGACAGGATCCTGCTGGGCCGAGTAAGCTTCTGGTCAGTCAGCTAGACCAGGAAGGACAACCAGGAAGGCATAGATACCGAGGGCACTTCTGCGTGGACCAGCTAAGTTCAGGCAAAGCAGGGACACAGGGGAAGACCAGTCTAAGACAGGATGGTTTGGGCAAACAGCCAAGACAACCAGGTGAGGTGGACAGAGGTTACCTGAACTTGACTCATGTCTTCATCCTGTCCTCATGTCCTGGTCACCAAGGACATCTGGGCTGTAGCCACAGAACCACATATTCAATTAGCAGGCCTGAATTCACTCAACCATCCTCCAAATGAACAGTGCAACTATGCGCACTGGCCACTGGGACATGGGAAACTTCTAGTGACTGACCAGTGCAGTCCCCACTGGGAGGCTAGACCTGAGACTCACAGTGGAACAGATCGGTCAACACGTGTCTAAAGAATTTAGTAGCCTCTTTTATTAGGAGTTCCGGAATTAGGGATGGGATAAAAGATACTATCCTCTTCCCTCAACCCAAACGGAAGAGAATGTGACTGCAGAGAAGTCCTCTGCTCACTCAGTTCTCCTGTACCATTTCTAGCGCTGAAAGAACTGCTACAATAACAGCTGCCCATTACTGACCAGCACCCTGGACCAAGGTCCTTCATTCACCGAATGAACATGTCCTAAGAGCCAAATGGACAGGAAGTCTCTACGCACTGGACACAGGTGGGGGACGCAGGGATGCACTGCACTATCCCCTCTGAGCAGGTGAGCCCCACGCTGAGGTGGGGTGAGGCGAGCAATGGCAGAACTCTTGGCCCCCCTGGGATGCAGAGGAGAGCACCTTCCTCCTTGCCCAAGGGGTGTGTGCGTGAGAGGCTCCGGTGAGGACAGACTTCTCTGGTCAGGAGAGGTTTGTGCGGTAGACCCTTTGGTTATCCACACTTTACACGAGAGAGCACTGAGAACAGAGAGCTCAACACAGCAGGAGCAGGTTTCCACTCCTGGTTGGTCTTTGGGGCTCCAAACCACCTTCAGTCTGATCAACTCCAGAGCTGTGTGGCAGCCACTAAAAACACTCCCTCTGGCTGTTTCCCTCCATATTCTTATCTGTTAAACAGAGTGAGGCCAATGGAGACATAATTTGGGGGTGGGGGTGGACTGCAAAAGTCGCTCTCATATGGCAAAGTGCCTCCCCCAGAGGAGCCCTAGAAGTCAAAGTCCTGCTCAGCTGTAAGCTCCCAGGCAAGCCTTTCACACCACGGGGACTCCAGGGCAGCTCCTCAGATGGAAGACATGCAGCATCTTAGGGCCTTTCAAGGTGTCTTTGTCCTGCATTTCACAGGGACACGGTGTCGGAAAGACACTATCCCATCACGGGACAGTATCTGCATCCCGTCAAGGGTGACTTAAGCAAAGTCTGTCGTGGAAAGTGTGTGAGTGGAATGGACAGAGGCCTGGCTTTGGAGTCACACAGAACCAGGGTGTGATTTCCAGATGCAGCCTTTTTAGCATCGGCGACCTAACCTCTTTCAGTTTCGGTCCTTGTCTGTAGATGGAGGATTTGACACCTGTCTAGGTCTTTGGGAAATAAAACTCAGACATGCGCAGCACACACTAAGTCCTCGCTAGCCAGGCTCCAGGAAGACCCATTCACATTGTGCCATGTGTTAGGGACACCTCAGTGAGGAGGCAAGCATGTCAGGGTCCCGGAAAACCCTTCCCTCAGACTGTATTTCCCATTCACTGGTCCATTTGGGGATTTAAAAGGAATCTCCCACACGTGCTCATCAGTAAAAATATCGAACCAGTAAGTGTGCCTTTTTATCCAGATACTCCCGGGGTAAAATAGAAATGGCTCTCCTTAACCTTAGGGCTGAAGGTAAGCAGGGATCAGGCAGAGGAGGAGGGAGGAAGTGCAAGCCAGACAGAAGGGACGGCAGGTGTAAGGCTGCAGACAGCAGAGAGAGAGAGGGAGGGAAAGAGAGGGCATGGGTGGGCATCTGATGAACACAAAGGTTTAGATTGTCTGGAACATTAAGTGTGGGGTGCAGCAGCAGGTGTCTGCTACAGGTGAGGCGTTTTGAGGTAGGCTGGGCCAGATGTGCCTAGTCCGGGAGGCCGACATTATCCTAAGAGCAACAAGCAGCCCCTGCAGAGTTTGAGCAGGGGTAATACGACACCACAAGGAGTTATGAAAGGTCCGTCAGGCACTGGGACAGAGGATGCTTGGGGGACAAGGGGACAAGGCTGGCAGTGGGAAGACTAGCTATGATGACCCTGGTGGTCGATAAGGAGAGAGATGAGTGTGACTGGACTAGGGAACTTCCTGTTGTAATGGAGAGAAGTGTAAAGACCTTACTTAGATGTGGGAGGTCAAAGTGGCCAGACTTAGTCATTGTGGGGGTGGTGAGAGAAAGGCAGCAATTGGGGTGGCTTTAAAGATCCCTGACCTAAGCTGCTGGACAGAAGGTGCTGCTTTTCACTGTGTTAGGCACCACTGAGGAGGGGCAGGTGTCCAGAGAGTGGCGGTGGATGGGTTCAGCTTGGGACATGTCAAGTATTAGGTGCTCTGGGACTCAAGCACTTGAAACCTGAGTGACTCTCGGGAGCTGACCTAACCTCTCTGTGCCTACGAAGCCTCATCTGTAATAGGAGAATGATAATAATAATTAGGAATAATGACTAATTTGCTGCATTCTTTTGGTATAGGAGAATGTGTCTTTTTATATAGCAGACTGCCGTTTTCTTGTCAGGTCCTCTCAGGTAAAATGGGAACCTCTATCCATGTATCAGCTTGATTTTACATATCTGTTTTGGGTATTGTAACTATTGGACAGGTACTGCCAATGCTAAAAAAAAAATAGGTAAATAAATAGATTCAAAGTAACAAGTGTATTATCACATGTGTGCAGTGTAATAATAGTCCATCAGCCCGTCTCTCAGAGATACCTCCAACCCCTCAAATGTGCTAATCTTCCTCTTGTAGCCCATCTCTCCCTCTAGAGGGTGGGCTAGGGCCTTTGGGACCCTGGATCTCTAACACTCCTTTCTGTGAAGTCACCTCTGCTGCCCAGGGAGATGTCTGGGACCCTTTGAGTGCAATCTTCCTTTGGGGTGTCAGTTGGCTCAGCATGTCTGTAGTTTCAGAGAGAGGACTTAGCCGGATATGTGAGTTTGGAAATGATAGGTGATGGCTGCATAGCAGAGAGGTGCTGAAGCTGCAGACACCTGGATTTAAATCAAGCCTCCACCATTTATTCCTTCTGTGACTTTGGGCAGGTTACTTACCCTCTCTCTGACTCAGTTACCTCATTTGTAAAATGAGGACGATGATAATATTCTGGGATAGTTATGCATTTTTGCTGCCTTCATTTAGACCACAAAAATATTAAGTTTCAAAAATTGTAAGATGGTGTTCACAGGTTGGATACTTCCAGGGAAAAAAAAGAGAATCTCTTTGCTAATTCATGCATCTGCTTGGACAGGCAGAAAAGATGCCTTGCTTATTTTGACCTGTTGACAATGGGGCACTTCACCTGATTCCTGAAATAAGCCACAACAAGTAAATCTCTGCATGCTTTCCTGTTCTGGAAAAGGGCTGCCCACAAAGGACCACTCTATTCATGTGACTTAGATAAGGGTTGCTGTGTGGCCACTCTGGGCCAGGACTCTCACCAGACTCGAGGATGACAGACCCTCCCAGTCCTTGTTCTTTGTCTCATGAATGATTCGTCAGGGAGATGGGAAGTTTGTCCTCCTGAAAGTAGCTACCACAGGGATAAACATTCCCTGTTCTGCTGACTGAGACTTCCCCTGGTCACAGAAACACCCTCCTCCGTAAACCACCCCATTAACACTTGGTTATGCCTCCCTATGAAAGTAAAGGCAAAAGCTTCCCGCCCAGACACTCTGATCTTCAGACAGGTGCGCTCTCCCTAGGGCAGTAAGCTGAACAAATCCAATTTCCTGACTTGTTTGCTTTTTGTCTTTCCTTTCGAGTGTAAGCCAGACAAACCCTCTATCTACACACAATTATCGCCGACGCACAGTTAGTAAATCAACTAATTCAAAGAGCTGGTGCCACTTCTCACCTGTACACTGTACACAAGAACTCCCAGCCAATCACCAGAGAAGTCGGCCTCCTCCAATCCCTCCAGTCAGCTCCCACGCGCCTCGCCTGTGAAGTCACCTCCGCTGCCCAGAATTTCTTCCCACGGCCTCCGGAAGCATTCGTCGCGTCCAGGACGGGACGACCGCTCCAGGGACGCCCCAGGGCACTGCCGGGAGGGCCGGCCCTGACACCACGTCTCCGCGGAGCAGAGCAGGGCAGCGCGGTAGCCACAATTCACCTGGCAGCCCCAGCAGAGAAACCCGATCCCCTTTCCCTCCCGGCGTGCACTGCGGCCCCCGGCAGCCAATCGAAGGGTCAAGTTTCTCTCAGGCGTCCCATCCCTGTGACGACAAACAGCACCCCACCCCCACCCCCGCTCCCACCCCGGGCACGCACCGCCTTCTCCGGCGTAGCCTCTCTAGCCGGCCGTGGGAGGGCTCCTCTCCGTGGTCTTAACCCTTCAGTTCCGAGCGGGCTGGGCCGCGTCCCAGGGCAGAGGAAAGAAGGCAGCGCGCTGGCGTCTGGACGGCGGGAACCGGCTCCGGAGCAAGAACGCGCGTGAGAGAGCCCGAGAGAGGGAGACAGAGAGAGAATGAGCCCGGGAGTCAGGGGGAGAGCGCGAGCGAGCGAGAGACGGATGGAGACGGGGGAAGTGGGAGAGAGACTCGGAGAGAGACAGCGAGAGACAGAGTCTCCCTAGAACCGGGCGGGTGTGCGTTAGTGTCTTGGGACTAGAATCCTTCTGTTTGGCCAGCGGGGAACGCTGCTTTCTGAGAGAACACTGCTGTCCTCCGACGCCCTTCTCTCCTCAGTGTGAGAATGGCGATGGTACAATCTGCGTGTGTCGTATTTCTCCTTCCCTAGTTGGGGATGGCCATGTTTAAGCGGAGAAAGCCCATCCTGAAACTTGCTGCGGGCACTGTCAGGCATCGGGATGTAATCGGGCAGGAATCAGTGTTCAACAGGTTCAGGAAGAACTTGTTTCCTTGGCGTCACCTCCCTCCCACCCACCCCACAATAGGAGACAGAATGACTGAAGCATTTTCAAGGAAAACTACATGTCTGGTATTGAGACAGTCAGAGAAACTCTTTCTAGGACGTGCGAGAGAGATGGGTCCTGATGTGGCATAGGAATAGACATGGTTCAGTAGGCTCTGTGACTCCTTCATTAGCGTGCAATTAGGGAGACCTTTTTATTTTAATCAAATAAGCATCCAAGCTGCAGTGTTGAATATTTAGAGAAGGAAGATATCTTTGATTGTCCACTTTGCTGGAGTGCAGCCCATCCGGGGCAGCAGACCTCTATGCCATCCAAAATTTGGTTTTATGATTAGTCACAGATTTCCATTTGCATTTCCAATACAATTTCCCTATATTAACATACCCCTATTGGGTGTAATGAATGTGTGTGTGCATGAGGGTTCTTTTGTGAGTTTGTGTTTGCAAAAAGGAATAGTGAATGGACTTGCTTGGCTGAGGCTGTCAGGGTCCCAGCAAGGGAGAAAAAGGACAAAGAGAAGGGATTTCTGTATTTTTAGGAGGAGAATTTCAACAGTTGCCTGTCAGAGGGACAGCGTCTCTTACCTGGAACTTTTTGGCATTTAATAAAATGTTTTGTGAATACTTTTCATAGGGAAGCACTGGTTTTAGTGTTTCTAGCTGGATATTGATTACATGTAAAATTGTGCTTGGGATTGGGTGATATAGCTAAGTTAAAACTCTGAATCGCAGTGATCCATTTCCTTTATCCAGCCTTTGGGTGGAATATAAAGTCAAGATAAATGTTCAGTTCTGGGCTCAGCAATCGTGCGTGACAAGGGAAATTTACATTTTTTTATAGTAAAAGGCCTGATGTGCTAAAACGAAATCTGTACTGTATTTAGCAGGTTATAAGAATTTGAAGGTAAGGAGAGCCACAGGTAAGTATATGATGGTGGATGTGGATTAAAACAGGTTACAACATGGGGAGAGAGAGAGAGAGAGAGAGAGAGAGAGAGAGAGAGAGAGAGAGAGATAGATTGGTATACTGAATAGTGCAGAGACTTTGCATTTTAACAGACCTAAGTGAGAAATGGTCCCCAGCACTGCGTAGCTGTGTGACCTTGAATGAGTTGCTGAACCTCTCTGATCCTCAGTTACCTCATCTGCAAATGGGCATGATAACATTATGTAACATAGCAGGCCCTGGGAGAAGTCATTCCCAGCCACCTGGACTACGGGGCCCTCGTCTGCTTTCCACACCTCCCCTGGCTCAGGCCAGCCATGGCTCTCATGGCGAGTTCTGTCGTTATCTTCACTACGGCTCCCTGTCCCCCAGACTGTAAGCCCCCTGAGGACTGTTATCCTGCAGGAAGCAGTCCCCTGTGGGCCACATGTACCAAAGCACAGATCCTGGAACCGGGCGCTGAGCAGGGGCTGGGGCACGTTTATCTGTGAGCGACGATGACCCGTGCTACCCACTTGGTGCAGTGTAGCTATGGTTATACCGGCACTTGGTTCATTGGAAATGATACAGTCAGCCCTCCGTACCCCAAGTCCCGCCTCCCAGGATTCAGCCAACTCCAGATCCAAAAGATTAGAAACGAAACAATACAAATTTTTAAAAATACAGCACAACTATTTACATAGCATTTACATTGCACTAGGTATTATAAGTAATCTGGAGACGATGTAAAATATATGGGAGGAAGTGCGTAGGTTGCATTAAAGTACTATGCCATTTTATAGCAGGGAGGTCACCATCTGAGGATTTTGGCCTCCCTAGGGGTCCCAGCCAATGCCCCACAGACACCGAGGGACCACGGTATTGTAAACGAGTGGATACAGCAAATGTCTTGGCTTAATTTTCTGTTAATCCTGAGGGTTTTTGTGTCTTTTCCTCCCACACTGTCCAGAACCATATCGTACCCATATTGTCCCCTTCGCCATGTACAGCTATCGTGATACCTGCTATTTCTCCACTAGAAATAACATAGTGTGAATGAGCAAACACGGCCGATCCTGTGCTGAAATTTCTGTTCATCCAGGGCCGTGAGGAGCATCCTGTCCTCTACCCCCAACTCTGTCCATAAGTATCTATTAATAGTATCAGTGTATTCCCTGCTTTTTCCCTTCATGCTATACCTGGGTCAAGATTGTACTTCCTCGGACTAGATGTGCGCTGGGGACGGGGCTGCGTTGGATAACTCACTGAAGGGATCGCTGAGTAGAGGGGCCCTCGGGAACACCCGTGGGACAAACGCACGCTGGCCAGTCAGGTTATTTTATTTTGTAGGTGACAGGTGTAGCAGTCACTCCGGCCCAGATCCGCAGAATCTATGACGTGAACCCAGTGACGGGTGACCTCGGATGAGTCCACGTGAGCTCTTCTCTCGCAGGAGACTTTCTCCTTGGCTGCCTCTTGCTGCTGTGGCTGCTCCTCCTTGGGGCCTTCCCCTGTGCCCTCCCTTGCACTCCCGCTGCTTTTCCACAGACTGTGTGTCTCTGTCCCACCTGCTGTGAGGCCCCAAAGGCAGGGGCCATGTTTCCTTGCTCTGTTCATTTTCTTCTCTCACACTCACAAGTGGGCATCGCTGGGTGTTTACTGGCTTAACTGTTCTTTTGTACTGACGCTGCTAAGAGGAGTGTCCCCTCCATTGTAGACCTAGAGGATGCAGGTTATGTGGGTGGGCGTAACAGAGAACGCGTGTGCCGGGTACAGGACAAATGCTTTCATTAATCCGAGTGGCGTTGCATGGCTGGGACTCTGACTCTTTATTCCCCGGCACTGCACCAGGCTAGGGGCACAGTTCTCAGCACCCAGCCACCTTGCACAGATCCCAGTCACTTAGCTGTAGGATTTTGCCATTTCTGAAAAAGCATCAAGCTACTATTTAATGGATGTTATTAAATGAAATTGAATGAAATTTGTTTCTTATCCCTAAAATAAATTCATTTTATAAGGGTATTTATTTCACATCATTGTGCAACATTGAAAAATCTATGACTTGTCACTGTCTTAATTGTGAGAATGAGTGCAAAGCTGTTCATAGGGGGCCTCACTGGACATAGCATGTTTTGCCTTGTTGGCTATTTTCTTTCTCCTTCCCAACATGGGAATCAAGCTAACAAGGGGGAGAAGATTGTGAGGTTTGTTCTGTGCAGCATTCCCGGCACTGAGAACACAGCCCAGCACTAGAACGTCATAGGAAATGGTTGCAGAATCAGTTACCTGACCCCAGGGCCAGCTCTGGACACCCAAGCCAGCCCCCAGGACTTTTCTGTGTGAAGTCTGTCCCTCAGCATCACTTTCTGCCTTAGGCATCCGGGCAGGCTGAGAATCCGGTGAGGCGGTGCCAGCAAGGGCGGCTGCATCTGCAGTCGTTTTCTTTCTGGCTGTTTGTGTGATCTTAGGGACATTACTTAACCTCTCCATGCAGGAATGTCCACCTTTGCAACATGGGAAAATATGGATTCTGCAGGGTTGACATATTGAATGAGATGTTTATGACAGGGCCCCAGATTCTCCACCTTAGGCATGACAGATGTTTGTGAATGTCCACTGGGGTTGAGGCTCTGTGATGGGTGAAGAAGACAAAGTCCCTGGGTACCATCAGCTCCCAGCCTGGTGGGTGGGACAGACAAATAACCATCTGTTGACAACTGAGTGGGGCTGGGGCCGGGACAGGGGAACTGCAGGGTATTATGGGAGCTCGGAGGAGGGTTCCCCATTCAAGACTTGTGAAGGAGGTCAGCGAAGGCTTCCTGGGGGAAGTGCTGTCTAAGCTGAGGCCCAAAGGGAGAATAAGAAGGGCAAGTCTTTCGAGGAGCCTCTCTGGTCCTGAGCCTTTCATCTATGACCACCGTGGTCATCCCATTCTACTTGTTGCAGACTGATTGAGAAATGGGGCTGTGCCCCAGCACTGGCCTGTGGGAAGGGAAGAAACTGTCTGCTGGGGGGCTTCTGGGATAGCTCCTTGCTCACAGGAATGGAAAGTGCCTTTCTGCACTCAGATATTGCCCTATCTGGCTGTCAGTCCTGGAGCAAATGTAGCAGAAAACAACAGATTAGAGAGATGGTGCTTGGTGGCAACAGTGGGTCACAGGTTATACCATGCCTAGGCCACCCTTCCTGCTGACCTGCCTTTCTGATTCGGCCCGATGGAGGAGGAATTTTCTTTATACTCACAGACAAAAGCAGACTTCCTGCTACAGGGAGCACTGTGGAATGTTTTTGGTAGGAGCAATACAGTGTAGTGGCTAAGGACACTAGCTGTGATTCTAGACAAGCTTCCTTCCAACCCAGTTCTGCCGCTTGCAGTCATATCATCTTGAGAAAATTACCCTCCTCACCCGTGAGATGGATTTTTTATTATTACTACTAATGCTGCCAAACTAAGAGGGGTATGTTTGTGAGTATGTGATGAGACATGCAAGGGAAGTCTATAGAACCGATCTTGAGATATCACCTCTCATCACAACTACTGGTAAGGCCACAGGGTACTTCGGAGGAAGGCCCTTACAAACTGCATCGCCCACAGAAGAAAAAACATGACAATCTCATTAGACTTCTCTGGCCAGCCCTAGAGCTTCTTTCGTTCTCTGCCATACTCTTACCAGGTTTTCCCTCATGCACCGAAGACCTCTCCCCAGAATGCTGACTGTTCCCTTGTGGGCTCCCCATCTGGGAACCATAAACACATGTCGTCTTATATTGAGCGATCCATTCACTGCAGCTGCATTTCTGTCCTCAGGTAGGTCGGTGCCGCTTCTGTTCTGGGGCGTGCCCCGGTGAAAGTCACAGGGTGTGTGACTCCTCGCTGTTCTTGTGCACCATTGGAGGCTCTCCGTGACCTGCTCCCACCTCATCTCTCCAAAGTCCTCTCCCTCTGCTTCAGGTCTCAGAGCTTTCACTCACACTGGCTTCCACCATGGACCCTGGCAATGAACTCTGTCTCCTTAAGCCTCAAATTCCTCATTGGTAAAATGACAATATCTCTACCTACTTTAGAGGGAAACCTATATGAGATGAGGGATGTAAAACACCTAGCTCACATTCCCTGGCATGTGGAAGGCACTAAATACACATAAGCTGTTTTCTGTCACGCTGCTTTTAATACAAATTACTAGGCATGTGATAATGTGGTTACTTGGAAAATGGAAATTGGACCACAGAAAGATGTGGTATATTGTGGGTGTATTAGGGTTTTTTCCAGAGGAGAAGAGCCAATAGGATATCTATACAACTCTCTCTCCCTCTCTCTATCAGAAGGTTGATTTCTTTAAAGGAGTCGGCTCATGGGATTGAGGGTACTGGCAAGTCTGAAATCCGGAGGGCAGGTCACATGGCTGGAAATTCGAGTAAGAGTTGATTTTGCAGTCTCGAGTCTGAAATCTGCAGGCAGGCCAGCGTGCTGAAAACTCGGGCAGGGTTTCTATTTATATGTCGCAGTCTTCAACCGAATGGCTTCTTCCTTGGGAAGCATCAATCGGTCTGTGCTCTTAAGGCGTTCAACTGGTCGGAGGAAGCCTACCCCTGTGTGTGGAGGGTAATGGGCTTTACTTACAGTCTACAGATTATAATAAGTGTTAATCACATCCATAAATACATTCCCTGCAACATCTAGAGTGGTATTTGACCAAATGACCTGCACCATAACCTAGCCGAGTTGACATGTGACATTAACCATCACAGTGGGGAAACCCTGGACCAAGGGACATCCCCTCCCCATCTGAAGCTCTGGTGACTGCTCTTTCTGGGTTCACTCGTGCCCCGCGTCTTTTCCCTCTCTTCAGAAGCTGCGTTTGATGCAGGAAATTTGAGGCCGTGATGTATTAAGCGGGTTTGATGTAAGATTGTTAATCCTCAGGGGCAAGTGACTGCTGAAGGAATGAAAGGGGGTGATGATGAAGGAAGGGAAATCACATTACTGCCCCAGCTGCTCCCTTGTCCCCACAGAGGGGACTTCTCCAGGCCTCATTGTCCTTAATGTCTCTGTAAAGGATCCTGAGTAGCTTCATGGGTGTGGTTTGAGAAACTCGTGGTGCACCTCGAGATAGGACACAGAGTCGAAGCAGGGAAAAAGAGAGAAAAAAGAGTGTTCAAAACATGGGCCAGTTGTGAATTGATGTCTCCAAAGTCTCAATATTTCTTCATACAAAAGTGTTTGTGAGGTTTTTTTTTTTTTTTTCTTTCTCTGAGGATTAGCTGCCTGCATGAAGAAATAAGACCCTGAGAGAGACCGTCTGACATGTGAAAATTGGTTGGGAGGTAATTGTGTTAAGAAGATCATTTTCCAAATGTTTCACACGTGAGTGTTTGTGTAGGCTAGAGATGGCCCACAGGATGTCACTGAACTGACTAGTTGGAAACACACATTTCAGTTACTCAAATGTTAAGAAACTCTCTCTCTGGGATGGATGTGTTTGGATGTGTGCACTGTCAGGTCATATGATTCGAAATATTTCTAATATTGTTCTGTGTTTCCTGCCCTGGTGTGTGCTGGTAGACACGATTCGATAATAAAAATTTCTCAGTACCAGTATCCTCTGAAGAAAACTACTGAATTCTGGGTTTCCAAGTTTGCTAAAAGAACAGAGCCTGGGATGTGAGGTAACGTTTCAATTTAGCATTTAATGTAAATTATTTTTAGATTCATCCAAGATGTGTTTATTGAAAGAATGACTGTAGAGAGAGGCCCTTATTCTAGACTTGACCACTGGGGGTTTTGATCTGACGTTTTTCTTGGGAGTATAGTTTAGAAGCTTTAACACACACATAGATTCTTGTAACCACCACCGCAATCAAGATCCAGAACAGTCCCCAGACTCCACAACACTCATCTGGAGCCACCCCTTCGCAGTTACGCCTTCCTCACCTCTGCTGCCTGCCACCAAGTGATCTGTGTCCTCTGTAGTTTTGTCTTGTGGAGAGTGTCAGCAATGAAACCGTACACTTTCTAGCCTTATGAGGTGGGCTTCTTTATGATGCAGCATCTCGGATGAATCTCAAATGCCTCTATCGATTGTCTGTTCTATTTTATTGCTGACCAATATTCCACTGTATGCAATACCAAGTTTCTTTCTCCAGTCTTCCACTGAAGGACATTCGTGTTGTCTCTAGTTTGGGGCGATTAGGAATAGAGCTGCTTTCAGCGTTTATGGGCAGGCTTTTGTGCAAACCTAAGTTTTCGTTTCTCTAGGGTAAAGAACCAGGAGTGGGATTGTTGGGTCCTGTGGTAAATGTCTGTGGAACTTAAAAGAAACCGCCAGACTGCTTCTCAAACTGGCTGTACTGCTCGCTTCCCCACCAGCAACGTGTGGGAGTTCTAGTTGCTCCCATGTTGTCTAGCACCTGGTACCACCAGTACTTTAAACTTGGGCCATTCTAATAGGTGCGATGGGGTATCTCATCTCGGTTTTAATTTGCATTCCCTTAATGGTTCACGACGTTGGATGTTGTTTCCCGGGCTCGTCTTCAATCAAGCCTTTCCCCCATTCTAATGGGGATGTTGGTTATTTGACTGTTGATTCTGAAAATGCTTTCTCTATTCTGCAGATGAGGCCTTTATCAGGTCTGTCATTTACAAACATTTTCTCCTAATGTGCACTTTTGCTTTTCATTCTCTTCACGCACTGTCTTTTATAGAGCAAGTGTTTTAAACTTTGCTACAGTCCACTTTGTTCATTTTTCTCTTACACGGATCGTGCTTTCGGTGTCATGTTGAAGACTCTCCTTTCATCAACTCACAAAGATGTTCTCCTGTGGTTTCTTCTGAAAGTCGTACGACTGTAGACTTGGCGTGTACATCTCTGAACCCTTTTTAGTTAATTGCCCGTAAATGTCGAGGTTAAGGTTCATATTTTTCCACGTGGATATGCAACACCATTTATTGAAAAGATCATCCTTTCTCCTTTGAATTCCCTTTTGCATCCCTGTCCAAACTCCTTTGACCATATTTGTGTGGATGTATTTATGGACTATTTTCTTTTATTGATCTGCATGTCTACCCCTTTCTAAGACAGGAGTCCCGGGACTGCAGCTTTATAGCAAGTCTAAAAATGAGATAATGCAATTTCTCCAAATCTTTCCATCTTTTTGAAAAATTGAAACTTCCACATAAATTGTACAATCAGCTTGTTGATATGTATATAATATAAATTTCCATCAAGGATTTCAATGGGCAGTGCATTGATTGTGCAAAGCAAGTTGAGCATAATTGACTTTTTCCTTTGTTGAATCTTTCAATCCACAAACATATTGTTTCTCTCCATTTAACTAGGTCATCTTTGATTTCCTTCATTAGCATTTTATAGTTTTCAGCATACAGATTCCTGTAGATATTTTCTTAGATTCATACGCAACTATTCTAGCGCATTTGTAGCTATTATAAACAGTATTGTTTCTTAAATTTAGGTTTCCACTTACTCACATGATTGTTTTCTGTGTGTTGACTTTGTCTCCTGTGTCTTTGTAAACTCGATTATTCCTTCCAGGAGTTTGGGGAAGATACGCTGGAGTGTTCTGTGTAGAGGATCATCTGATCTTCAAAAGGGTCATTTTTTTATTTCTTGCGCTCTGATATGTGTGCCGTTTGCTTTTCTGGCATTATTGCCCTGTCTGGGGACTCCAACATGATGTTGAATAGCCATGGTGAGAGTGGACATCCTTGCCTCGTTCCCAAGCATTCAGGCTTTGACCATGAAGTGGGGTGTTAGTTGTAGGTTTTTCTGTACGTGCCCTTTTTTTGTTTGTTTGTTTGTTTGTTTGTTTGAGACAGAGTCTCACTCTGTTGCCCTGGCTAGAGTGCTATGGCGTCAGCCTAGCTCACAGCAACCTCGAACTCCTGGGCTCAAGCAATCCTTCTGCCTCAGCCTCCCGAGTAGCTGGGACTACAGGCATGTGCCACCATGCCTAGCTAATTTTTTGTATATATTTTTAGTTGGCCAATTAATTTTTCTATTTTTAGTAGAGACAGGGTCTCGCTCTTAGTCAGGCTGGTATGGAACTCCTGACCTTGAGCGATCCTCCCGCCTCAGCCTCCCAGAGTGCTAGGATTACAGGTGTGAGCCACCACGCCTGGCCAATTGTCTAACTTTTTATTGGGGGAAAAATTCAAACACTTACAAAAGTGGTATGGTATAATGAACCTCACGTACCCAGCACTAGGTTTCAACAACCATCAACATTTTGCCAATCTTCCCTTCTCTTTTTGTTTGTTG
>CAUYPO010046432.1:0-28606 GCA_963574435.1 Cheirogaleus major
GATTTGATCTTAATGCTTTCACTTCTTCTGCTGGTTTGGGGGTCTGTCTGTTTTTCTTTTTCCAGCTCTTTGAGAAGATTCATTAGGTTGTCTATTTGTGATCTTTTCGACTTTTGGATATAGACATTTATGGAAATAAACTTTCCAGGAGGTTCCCTGCGCTTGGTCACCACCTGGGCTGGGCACAGAGCCCCCCTTTGGGAGCAGCGTTGCCCTCAAGCACGCTGATCTGCCCCTGAAGGCACAGGCACCTTAGTAGGCTCCTTCCGAACATCCCTTCTGTGCCCCGGGCAATGTGAGACCTGGGTGCGCAGGATCTGGTCCGCAGGTTGACCTCTGGGCCCCGGAGTTCAATCCCTGACCCCACCAGGAAGAGGAGTGCCAGTCCTAATTCCCCCATGGGGAGCCCAAGCTGGGTCGATGTCTCTCAGCCTCAGGGTCTGCCCCGTTCTCCCGGAATCACTGAGCCAGCAGCACCTGGGAGGGCTGGTGGGTAGGGAGCTCCCCGTCTGAGTACCCCACAGTCAGCTGTAGGGCCCCAAAAGGGAAGGTCCCGTTCCCTGGGGATGCCTCCGGCTTGTGGCTATATTGTCTCTCTTGGCAGCCATGGTAGGGGCAGGGGAGGGGAGAGTGCAGCAATATGGCGCCTGCCGCGTGGTCGGGTCTGTGCGCACGGAGGGGCCCCGAGGGGGTTGGGAACCTGGTGCCGCGTCTGCAACAGGCTCACCGCTCGCTGGCGGCGGCCTTCTCTGGGCTGGTGTCCGCAGGTCTCTCCAGCCGCTGGGGAGCCCGCCAGCAGTCCGAGATGCAAGGGAGGGGAAGTTAACCGCTCCACCTACCCTTGCCGCTGGTCTCCAAGATGCTCGCTCAGGAGGTCTCTTCTCCTGGTTCTCCTCCACAACCTCCTCCCGTGGAGTCTCCCGTAGTTTCCGGCACCCCTCCTTCCCACCCCTGTCCGATGTGTGGTCGTCTGCTTGCTTCTTTCTTCTAATATCTTCTAGAAGCTGTCTTTTCTGCAGAGACGCTCTGTCTGCCTGTGTTTCTCGTCCACCATCTTGCTCCGCCCCGAGTGTGGCACTTTTTATTTTCCCAGGGAGGGGGCTGAATAGATACACCTAAATATTAATAGTGATTGTCACTAAAACAGGGATTACAGATGGTTTTTCTTTTTTTTGTACCTTATTCTTCAGATTATCTAGAGTGAACATTTTAAAATCTGATCACTTTACTGAACTCTGTAATAAATTATCATATTTTTTCAATTGATTCTTTTGAATTTTCTAGATCCTTAATCATTTCATTTACAAGTAATAACTTTTTCTTCTAATATTTATTATCTATATGTTATATAACATCCAAAATAATGGAATAGTTGTTTAAAAGGATCAGTAGACTTATATAAAAGTAACATAGGAAGATGGGTCCTATATATCATAAAGTGAAAAAATAAAGTTATAGAGTCCTATGTGTAGTATAATCCAGTCTTTATTTAAAAATATAAAAATAAACACGGCATGAAGTGCTTGGTTGGGGCATATTGACTGTCCCCCTAAAATTCCTGTATCAGTTTATGTGCCTTTCTTAGCTGGAACAGGCATAACCAAATGCCATAGACTGGGTGGCTTAAACTTTCTCATAGTTTGGGAACTTTGAGGCTAGGAAATCCAAGATCAAGGTCCTGGCCAGTTCAGTTCCTGCTGAGGGCTCTCTTCCTGCCTTGCAGAGGCCGCCTTCTTGCTGGGTTATCATACAGCAGAGAATTAGAGCTCACTCTCTCTTCTTTGTCTTACAAAGCCACAGTCCTATCAGATTAGGGCCCCAGCCTTAGGATCTCACTTAACCTTAATTACCTCCTAAATACCCTATCTCCAGATACAGTGACGTTGGGGGTGAGGGCTTCTACGTATGAACTTTGGAGGGGACACATTCAGTCTATAGCAGTGTTTATTTAAACTCTTTCCAATATCCTCAGAAATCCTGTTTAATTTATTTTATTGCAGACAGGATTAGTTTTATCCTTTCCTAAGAAATTGTTAAAGTGCTTATTACTTCACAGTGTGTCAGAGAAATGTTATCTGAATGTAACCTTATGAATAACTTTTTCATAGACACAAAACCGAATGAAGCTAATGGCCGACAACTATGAGGATGACCACTTCAAATCTTCCCATTCCAGTCTAACAAATCATAAGCCCTCCCCAGACCAGGTAAGACTGTTCTTAAATGTTTTATTTAAAAAAACAAAAAAACAATGCACTTACATTTTGATGTATTTTTTACACGCATATTGCAAATTCTAGGATATAAGTTAGAAGAACACTAAATAGCTATTAATAAGTCAGTTTCTGAAAATGCCTTTATTCCTTTTTTTTAAATATAACCTCAGTTTCTGTATAGGAAGTTGATGGCTCTGAATATTTTAAGAGCAAAAACTTGTAATACTTGAGAATGATAAAGAATCCTTGAATTAGGTTGAGAAAAGAAATTAACCTTCTCAGAGATACATGCTAATTTGTAACTATGTGGCCTTTCTTTTTTAAAGAAACAGTGACTTATTAGAAAAAAAACCTTTCTTGCCAGCTAAGCGAGGTACAACTCAGTGTAGAGGTTACTTCTGTTTAATTGCAAATTATTAAACCTGTGCTCATCACCTCTTAAAAGAGAAGATTTAAACTGAGTTTCCTCACCCCCTTTTCTTTATAGATCCCTCCAGCATGTCATTCTCAAGGACAAGTGTTGCTTTCAACTTCTCATCAATGCAAAAGAGACATTGATGAGTCTGAAGGGAACCATATTCAATTCTAGTTTTTTGGAAGAAGGGAGCTCTCCCAAGATCTTGAAAGTGATGGATGGGAAGAGTGGTGAACAGATTACCTCATATCCCATTGCCAAAAATCATATTTCAACATCTCCATTACACCCAGTCTTAAAATATATAGCTAAGGGAAAAAAATAATAGGTAATTACATCCATATGACTAAAAAGTCAAGGAAACTTCCCCGCTAAATATCTCCACTAAAGAATAGCTGTGGCATTGTCTAAGGAGCAGCAGCAGAAATAGTACAGATAAAAGCAGCAGTGATATTCAGATTGCTATTATTTGTAAGATTCAGAAGGCATTGTCCTAGTATGATGATATTTATTAAGCCAGTTGAGCAAGCCTTATATTTTAGAGGGAAAAAAGTATCAGCCTTTAATGTAGGCAAAATGGAGAGTTGTCTGCCTGGTGTCAGCAGTCTTTCCCTACCAAGAAATCACTTTGCTTTCTCCACTTACTTCCTGATACCTGGAATCAAACTTATGCCAGTGTTGATTAGGTGCATGTTAGATCCATTCCTGGAAATAGGATTTGATAACAGATAGAGGGAATTGGATGCCTGGGGCAGGAGGAAGCAAACAGAGGTGGAGAAAAAGGTAAAACATAAAAGCTTCCAACTTGATAATTTTGTCTAGATTCAGCCCTGAGATAGTGATGGCATCTTGGAAAGGCAGGAGGAATAGAAATGTAATGACAAACTACAGTTGTTCCTCCGTATCTTGGGGAAACTGGATCTAGGATACTTCTGTCCCATGCAGATACCAAAATCTAAGGATGCTCAAGTCCTTTATATAAGATGGTGTAGCATTTTCATATAACCTACATGCATAATCTGCTATACCTTAAATCATTTCTAGATTACTTATGATACCTAACACAGTATAAATGCTTTGTTATTTTTTTTTTTGGTTTTTTTCCCCAAATATTTTTAATCCATGGTTGTTTGAATCCACAGATATGGAACACATGGATATGGAGGATCAACTATAATTACTAATTTTGATAGTCTAGAAAATTAGAAACTAACATAAAAAGAGTCAAGAAATTCTCTTCTACTACATTGTGCTTATGTGTTTGTTTTAAATACTAACCAACTCTTTTTCATTCCCATGCTGCTCTGGGTATGGCCCCTCTGTCACCTCTCTCCTCCTAGGACGAGGAGGAGGGTATATGGGCATAGCCAGTCAGAGGCTCTTAGTTCAGCCATTTTGTTCAGAACGGTGAGAAACACCTTTCCTTAACTATAGACATGATCTTTGTTTTCATTTTTCTTTTTACACAATCACTCTCACATCTCATTTCTCTATACCTCATGAAATCCTTGGTGTGCTTCTATATTTTCATTTTTGCATGATTCTTGTGTGTGTTGCTGTGCTTCTGGCTTAGTGCAGTTTGGATTTTGTGGCTTTTTGTTGTGTGTTAATAGTCACTCTTATAATTTCTTTTTATATATATTTTGGGAGAACTTCCAGGGCATATAACTAAATTTCTCCGGTTATGATTGTATTAAGCCTATCTAGGGTGATTTTACAGTGTCCTGGTAAGGCTTATAGTAACTTACATCAAACTGGCAGTAGAAAATTGATCAAATACTCTGCCATTTGCCTAGGTTTGAGGTTTTATTTTATGATAATTCATTATAAATACATGGCCTTTACAAAAAACTTATACTCTGAACTAAAACCTCCTTTTGTCTCTACTATAGAATGTTCAGAATTCTCAGGGTCAGTACCAAGGACATCCCCTAGGGCTTTGACATTACTCTCAAACTATCCCTCCCAAAATAGGGAGGAACAAAGAAGTAAAGGAAGACTTTTTTTCAGAATTCGGTCTAAGAATTCTTTTCTCTCTCTTTTTATGGGCTGTTGCTGTGTTAAACAGTTGCCAGGACACTGTCTAGATTCTCCTTTGAAGGCCAATTGGCTGGAAAATATAGTCCAGCTGTGTCAGTATGCCTCTTTGATGTGATGCCCTGGAGGTTTGACGAAGGAAATCCCTTTCTTAGAAAAAGTAATAATTATGATGAATAAGTTCACACATATTGGTGGCCTTGCACTCCCTGTCTATGCTTATTGGTGATCTCACTCTTTTGGAGTCACTTCTCCCTGAAATGTCTCTGTCTTGGTGTTAAACTGCTTAAAATGATGAGGACATATGTAGACCTCTTACTGTCGAGCACAGCCAGGAAGGATGAAGAGGTAAGTTATGGAAAGGGGCCATGCATACTGCACGGCCATGGACATCTTCTAGACATCTTTATCCTGA
Organism: Cheirogaleus major; assembly: GCA_963574435.1. Lineage (NCBI taxonomy): Eukaryota > Metazoa > Chordata > Mammalia > Primates > Cheirogaleidae > Cheirogaleus > Cheirogaleus major. The sequence goes on from CAUYPO010046432.1 coordinate 5,084, forward strand.
AGGTGTGCATGAAAGTGAAATGCATAGCATCCCAGAAAGCTCTTTGGGTTGAAATGCTATATGTTAGAGAAAGCTAAAGTTGAGAAAATCAGTGTGCTAATTCTGTCTATGCAGGGTGGACACATGTCATCAGAATGCAAGTGGGGGTCACACGGTAGTTGCCAGTCTGTTAGCATAGTTCTGCCCTGTCTGCTTTGGCAGAACATAGGAGCTTCTTGGCTTGCCGCAGCAGGGGCACGTCCCCTGCATACATGAACAGGATTGTATTTTGCTTGCAAACATTTTTTCTAGCCAATCTGAAGAAACATATTAGTGTTCTGGGAAGCAGGCCCGTAGGTAACTTCACCAGGAAACTAAAAAATGAACAAACCATCACATAGACTTGTTCCTGAAGTCTGCATTTTCTATTCTCTTCTACCATAATAGAATAACTGCTAGGAAGAGTTCAAATGCTGTTGATTTTGCTTTTTCCTATTATTGTACTATTGAGCTCACTGCACTAAAATATTAACTGCCATCGGTTTAACACCATACAGATGCAATTAGCTGGCCATACTGAAGTTTCTTTTTTTATTTTATTTTTTTCTTTTCTTTTGTGGTGCCTTCAGGAGTTTTGGAACATAACTAGAGTTCCTTTCATATGGTGTTTTAAACTTTCTAAAATGTGCTGCAAACATCATTATATCAAGGATTTTACCTAAAGAAATGCATAAGTGACCCCTAAAATACTGCAGAAATCATGACTGACTATCCAGTTTCCTTGACTTGTTTTCTTTCTACAGAGGACGGATCTTCTTAACAAAATTTCAAACTTTTGAAATTGATGATTTACCTTACCAAACTTAAGAACGTAATGTTTTGCATCTAAAACATATTATAGGACACTAATATACACTGGCAAAGTATGAGCCTTCCTACATATGGTCAGCACTGGGGTGGGAAGAGACGCACAGTAGTGCCAGCCAACAGGGCTTGGAGTTAGGCATTCCCAAGAGAAGTGGCAGACACCGTGGCTAAGAGTATCGGCTTTAGAGCAGAATGCCTCTGTCCAAATGCTAGCACCACCGCTTATTACCCTGTGACTTTGGACAAGGTATGTGATCTCTTTGTACCTGATTTATCTATCTTTAAGATGGAGGTGTTGTGAGGATTAGATGAGTGTGAGCCACACGCACTCCAGCCAGACTACATGGACTCTCCCACCTACGCTGTGACCATGGGAAAGTAGTTCACACTCTCTGGACCCCAGTCCTTTATCTATAAAAGTAGGTTTACTAATAGTGCCTGTTTCCTAGGGTTGTTAGGTAGATTAATAAGTTAATATACATAAACCACTTTGAACAGTGCCTTACACCAGCAAATACTATGCATGCTGTTAGAGTTTTTGTCTTTCCTGTTGTGATCCTTAACTTAGATCCATCACCAGGAAATAGTTAAATTTTCAATAAATGTTAGTTACTATTATAATTAATATCATAATATCTAGTGCCTTCATTTTACAGGTAAGGATGCAAACAAACATTTGAATGTTGTGACTTATATTCCCCAGGTATTTCTGTGGTCTGGAAAGAGGGACCAGTAGCTGACAAGAGATAGTCAAGACGTATTGATGGTGGCAACTCCCTCTTCACCACAAGTGCCATCTGCTATATCTTGAGGAATTTTTCTTTTCATAGAATTAAGGTGAATTGAATTTTATGCAGAAATTCCCTATAAAAAGAAATATAGTCAGTGAGATTTTCTTTGAAACAATTAGCTGTCAAGCAGCCCTCCTAACACACACAGGCTGGAGCAAGGGCTACCTCCACTTGGAAAAAATGACAACGTCCCTTCTCTCTCCTCTCTGCCTATACAGAAAATCCATGTGAAATGTATATCTGTTTTCTCTCTCACATTTCCTTTTGCTCTTTTCAGACATTTGTGTTAGATGTTTTAAGTCCAATAACTAAATAGAATTTCAGCATGATGTGATAATGGTTATATGACTACTCAGTAAATCAGTTGAATAAATTTCTATATTATAATGTGTTTAGATTGCATTGCTATCAAGTCTTATTAAATGGCTGTCTTAGCTCAGGCTGCTGTTATATAATAAATACCATAGACTAGGTGGCTTAAACAACAGGCATGTATTTCTGACAGTTCTAGAGGCTGGATGTCTAAGGTCAGGGTGCTAGCATGGTCAGGTTCTTGGTGAGGGCCCTCTTTCTGGTGTCCAGGCAGCTACCTTCTTGTTGTCTCTTCACATGGTAGAGAGAGGAAGCAAGCTCTCTCATGTCTCCTCTTGTAAAGGCACTAATTCCATCCTGCGGGCTCCACTCTCATGACCTAATAACCTCCCCAAAGATCCCATCTCCAAATACCCTGACATTGAAGAATGGGGGTTTCAACATATGAATCTGGGAGAGGAGGGACACAAACATCCAATCCATAACAGTGACACTGCTGCTGATTCATAGAACCTCAGACAGTCATGCAAGTCTGACGAAGTCTCAGCCAAACCAACAGGGAGCTTGAGAGGACAGATTTCCTGCCCTTATTAAGTTATGCATGCCACTCTCTATCTAATTTCTCTTCTTTCTTCTTTTTCTTCTTCTTCCCTTACAATAGAATGTAGGCCCTATGAAGTTTTTAGCGGCGAGAAGAAAAGACAGACAAAGTAGGGCCAAACAATGTGGCTTTATTCAGCGCTCCTGGGCGAGGTTCACAAGTCTCAAGAGGGGGCCTGGGAAGTCGTGCCCATTTGGAGGGGGTTAGGGCCTTTTATGCTACCTGAGGCAGGTATTGAGAAATAGGAGGGGCTGGTGGTATTTGCAAAATCCAGGAACCAAAAGCAAAAAACTCCTTATCTGGGTGAACGTCCAGGTGTGGTTGTTCTTTAACTCAGCTGGGCCGGTCAGTTATTTTTGGCTGGACTTCTGGGCTTCTTTTCTTTAGGGAGGGGAGGGGTGCTTGCCACCAGTATTACAGGCCCTATGAGGACAAGGGCTTTAATATGTTAACTTTTGTATTCCTGCCATCTAGAACAATGCCTAGTATATAGTAGGTCCTTATTAAGAATATATATTTATATTTTTTAATTTTAATTAACTTCTACATTCATGAACTCCAGGGAAGAAAAAGTTTACATTGAAACCAAGAGCATAGAATTGACTGTTTAGCTTTAATATCTGCATTTCTAGTATAAGAAATGGAAGTTTAGAAAATGGAGATAGGAAAAATATACAGAAACAAAAGAACTTTAGACAAGCTTTGAGAATTTAAAAGAAAATCATAATGAAGTCCTAAAGTCTAGCTCCTAGAACTTCATGCTAAGTAAAATGGAGTTGAGAGTATAATTCAGAAATGTTTTCTATTTCCTAACTGAACATCCTTCGGTTAGAAACCTTTCTTCTAGTAACCTGTGGTTCATAGCCATCAAGAAGAGCAGCCCTGTGCTCTTTCTGGACTTCATCGTGGGGAAGCAATTGGTATAAGAACATTCCACTGACTAAAGTCTAGAAATGGGTTGCATGCCTCTTAGATCATCACTGTAGCATCCCCAAACAGGATTCGGACCAGAATGGGTTTTTTTCTTTTTTTTTTTTCCCAGAATATTACAAGAGTACAAATATTTAGGTTACGTATATTGCCTTTATACCACCCAAGTCAGAGCTTCAAGTCTATCTATCTCCCAGACAGTGAGCATCGCACCCATTAGGTGTGAATATACCCTCCCCTCCGTACCCCTCCCGCCTGCCTGATACCAGATAAATGTTACTACTGTATGTGCACTTCAGTTTTGATCAGTTAATACCAATTTGCTGGTGAGTACATGTGGTGCTTGTTTTTCCATTCTTGGAATGCTTCACTTAGTAGAATGGGCTTCGCCTCTCTCCAGGATAATACAAGAGGTGCTAGATCACCATCATTTTTGTGGTTGACTAGTGCTCCATGGCATACATATACCACATTTTATTAATCCACTTATGTATTGATGGCAATCTGGGTTGTTTCCATATCTTTGCAATTGTGAATTGTGCTGCTATAAAACATTCTAGTGCAGAAATCGTTTTTATAGAATGTCTTCTTTTCCTTTGGGTAGATGCCCAGTAATGGGATTGCTGGATCAAATGGTGGTTCTACTTGTAGCTCCTTGAGGTATCTCCATATTACCTTCCACAGAGGTTGTACTAGTTTGTAGTCCCACCAGTAGTGTATGAGTGTTCCTATCTCTCTGCATCCGTTCCAACATTTTTTGTTTTGGGGCTTTTTGATAAAGGCCATTCTCAATGGAGTCAGGTGATATCTCATTGTGGTTTTGATTTGTATTTCCCTGCTGATTAGAGATGTTGAGCATTTTTTTATATGTTTGTTGGCCATTAGTCTATCTTCTTTTGAAAAGTTTCTGTTCATATCCTTTGCTAACTTTTTGATGGGGTTGTTTCATTTTTTTCTTGCTAATTGTCCTGAGTTCTATATAGATTCTAGTTATCAGCCCTTTATTGGGTGTGTAGCATGCAAATATTTTTTCCCATTCTGTAGATTCTCTGTTTGCTCTTGTGATAGTTTCCTTTGCTGTGCAGAAGCTTTTTAATTTGATCAAGTCTCATTTATTTATTTTTGTTGTTGCTGTGATTGCTTTTGGGGTCTTCTTCGTAAATTCTTTCCCTAGGCCAATGTCTGTAAGAGTTTTTCCAACATTTTCTTCCAGCATTATTATAGTTTCATGCCTTAGGTTTAACTCTGTTCTCTACCGCGAGTTGATTTTTGTGAGAGATGAGAAGTGCGGATCCTGTTTCAGTCTTCTATATGTGGCTATCCAATTTTCCCAGCACCATTTATTGAATAAAGATTCTTTTCCTCAGTGTATGTTTTTGTCTGCTTTGTCATAGATTAGATGGCTGTATTAGTATGGTATTATATCTGGGTTCTCAGGTCTGTTCCATTGGTCTATGTCTCTGTTGTTGTGCCAGTAACATGCTATTTTAGTTGCTATAGGCTTATAGTATAGCTTGAAGTCTGGTAAATTGATGCCTCCTCATTTGTTCTTTTTGCTTAAGATTGCTTTTGCTATACGGGGTCTTCTGTGGTTCTATACAAAGCATAGAATTAGTTTGTCTAGATTTGCTAAAAACGATGTTGGTATTTTCATAGGGATTGCATTGAATCTGTAGATCACTTTGGGTACTATGGACATTTTAACAATGATGATTCTGCCAACCTGTGAGCATGGTATGGTTTTCCACCTGTTTACATCCTGTGCTATTTCCTTCCTCCCTGATTCGTAGTTCTCCCTGTAGAGGTCCTTTACCTCCTTATTTAAATATATTCCTAGGTATTTTACTTTCTTTGTTGCTATTGTGAAGGGTGTTGAGTCTCTGATTTGGTTCTCAGTTTGACTGTTGTTGGTGTACAGGAATGCTACTGATTTCTGTACATTGATTTTGTAACCTGAGAATGCTGAATTTGTTTATCAATTCCAGTAGTCTCATGACAGAATCTTTGGGGTTCTCTAGATATACGATCACATCATCAGCAAAGAGCGATAGTTTGACCTCTTTTGCCCCGATTTGGATGCCACTGATTTCCTTCTCTTGTCTGATTGCTCTGGCTAGGATTTCCAGCACTATGTTGAATAGGAGCAGTGACAGAGGGCAATCTTGTCTGGTTCCAGTTCTAAGCGGGGCATGCTTTCAGTTTTTCCTGGTTCAGTATGATGTTGGCTGTGGGTTTGTCATATTTGGCTTTTATCATTTTTTGGTAAGTCCTGTCCATGCCTATTTTGTTAAGCATTCTTATCATAAAAGGGTGCTGAATTTTGTCTAATGCTTTTTCTGCATCTAATGAGAGGATCATATGGTCTTTGTTTTTGCTTCTGTTTATGTGGTGAATTACATTTATAGACTTGCATATGTTGAATCATCCCTGCATCTCTGGGATGAAGCCCACTTGGTTGTGATGGATTATTTTCTTTATAAGCAAAAAGGTCATTTTTAAAAAAAATCTCACTATGAGTATCTCATTGTCCTAGAACATTTATTTATTGAAAAGACTAGCCTTTCCCTCAGGTTTTGCAGTACCAACCTTATTATAAATCAGGTTTCCACATGTGGATGGATCTAGCATTATATGCTTTACAGTTAATACCATACAAATACTATAACTTTTTAAGTCTTGAGACCCAGAGAAGCAATAGATTAAGGCCTCCCACCTTAATCTTTTATAGAAGGTTTGGGCAATTTTTAGAATTTTGCATTTTTAAAAATTAGCTTGTCAATTTCAACAAATACAAATGATATTGAGATTTCTGTTGTGATTGTACTGAATCTATAACCCAACTTGGTGAGAGCTGACATTTGAAAATGACGACTCATTCAATCCATGAACATCAAATATCTCTCCATTTATTCGACACTCTTGAATTTCTTCTAATTCCTCCTCAACACTTATTAGTGTTACTATTTTTATTTATTTGTTTGTTTAGCCCTTCTAGTTGGCTACATTGGCAATTCTCTAATTATTAATGGCATTATTTTCAGGAATTTATTGGATATTTGGAAAGTAAAGAGCATCTATGTTATCTGACAGCTAACATACTTAAGAGTGAAATATTGAACTTGTTCTAAGGTTAGGAATAAAGAAAAATATCTGCTCTCATCATTTCTATTTAACATTGTTCTTGAAGTGTTACCCAGTGTAATGAAGCAAGAAAAAAAAAGTGTAAGGAAATCACAAGGAAGAAGTAAAACTATCTTTCTGAATATAGCATGATTGTTTACTTCAACTCAAATATTGGTAGCCCCTATATCTATTACTATTTTCTACTGGTCTCATTCATGTTGTCTGGTTTCCTTGTGTGCCTAGTTATTTTTACTGTGGGCTGGATACTGTACTTAAAAAATGTTATAAGAGTAGCTCAATGCCTGGGATAGTTTTGTTTTCCTCCAAAGAAAATATATATTTGCATTTGGAAAGCTTCTAGGATCACCTCTACTGATCCAGGATTATTTTAATCTAAACTGGGCTTTGATCTTTGGCAGGGCTATCTGACTTCCAGTTCCCTCTTATTTCTAAGGTTGTAGCCCTTTGGGTCCTAAATCAAAGTACAGCTTGTTTACCCTGTTCCACCTGAATTATAATCTTTTCTCCCAGCCCAGTAATGTGTTGCTCTACCTCCTAGCCCCTCAGCTGCCTCTTCCTGAATTAGAAAATGTGTCAAAGAAGCTGGTGTGGGAGGGGCAGGCCGCGGGAAGATCAGCTGCTTCTCCCCGTGAGCAACCAGTTCCCTTAGGTACTGTGTTTCCCTGAAAATAAGACCTATCCATAAAATAAGCTCTAGCAGGATTTCTAAGCATTTGTGTAATATAAGCCCTGCCCTGAAAATAACACCTAGTGATGGGCGTGGCCACACAGCATATCTGCACAACCCATGCATTTCCTTGCAGAGTGGTAAAGACGATGAGCAGCCCTTCTAGTCTGCCCCATTGTGACAGCTATTATCCCAGAGGTGATCAGAAAGGTGCGGGCAGTCCCACCAACAAGGTCGGCTCCCCCTGTCAGGTCCCAGCCATCCTGTGTGTGCTGCAAGCTGAGGCTTTGAGGGGAAAATAACACATCCCCTGAAAATAACCCTTAGGGTACCTTCTTGAGGAAAAATAAATATAAGACCCAGTCTTATTTTCAGGGAAATACAGTAGTTGTCACCCCAGAGGATAAGAAATTGATAGGAAATAGAGAGAATAAAAGAATATACAGAGATGAAGGTACAGTTTTATAGGTTTATATAAAGAAAGCAGGGGTACTCAGGAGTCTATACCACATTTCCGTCATTAGTGCAGCCTCAAGGTTAGATTTACATAGGTTTTTATAATCACAGATATCAATTATCAGTTGCCAGGGTAACAGATTTACATATCAGGTAGTGCAGTTGTTATGGGTGACAGATTTACATATGAACAGGTTTTTTAAAGGGCTTTTAACAAATTTTAACCTATTTTATCTAAGTGAACAAATGGTTATAAAATCTTTTAAGGACTAACTTCTAAGTTTTAAGAGATAGCTATCAATTAACAAAAGAGTAACAAAGAGACATAATGGCTCTATATTTTTTTATCTTGTTATTATGGACTTAAGGCAGACAGTCAGGAGAAGGCAAGAAGCCCAGCTCTACACTTTAAATTGCTCATAACCATAGGGGTGCTTTTCTTGCCTAGGCCACTCATTGTCTCAGGCTCCCATCCTGTGAGCCAGATATTTACCTGTCTTGTCTTTCGAAAACAGGAAGGCCCCACAGACCTGAGATAACCAAAAAGCCTCATAAAATGCATCCACACCAGGGCTTTGAGAGCCCTCCCAAGGTGAGGTAGCCCTTGATATACAAACTAACAAGTTCACATATTCCTTCAGGGCAAAACCCTTCAAACTCTTGTTTCTTTTTTAATATAGCAATATTAAGCAATACAATAAAATAATGATCTTACGAGCCACATCTCATTAATTCCTCAATCATATTCCTCAACACTGGTGGCCCCAAAATACTGGTCTCTAGATTTTTACCTCCTCACAGATTTTAGTCCAGTAATTCTTTATTATCTTATCAGTTTTCCAGGGCCTTCCAGCAGTTTTTCATTTTTATTTATTTACTTTTTTATTCTTTTCACTGGCTTACTTTATGGTAGTTTTTTTAATTTGGGGTTTATTTTGTTCAACTTGTCTCACTGTCCTCATAGAAAGGATCAGTCTACATTATTCAAGCCATGATTACCCTCATGTGGAAATCTGTGGTATATCTCTGCTCTTTTGAGTGTCTAGAATCTAATTTCTTTTAAGTTTTATAGTCTCTTATTTTAAAGTGTTACGCCACAAAAGGGCATCTATTTCCAATAGTTCACTCACTCAAATGGCATTTTAAAGTCACACAATAAAATTTGCTTAAATTACATGGACATATAATACAAGTTTTTTTAGTATATATATGTTATAATCCCTTCACTATAAAGAATTTTCCCAACAGTCACCAAGCTGCACAATAGATCTCCTGAATTTATTTGTCTTATCTAACTAAAATTTTATATCTTTTGACCAACATCTCCCCAAACTCCCCCTCCATATAAGAACTTTTAAAATTCTGCACCATGTGCCTGGAATAGTCTTCTTTCTGCCTTGACACCTTCAAATCTCAGTTCAATAGTCATTTTATCAGGAAAGCCTTCCTAGACTTCCCTGATTCCATTGTAGCACCTATGTATCTTACTCTAGGAATTTGAGTGTACAAGATAAATTATTAAACAGTTTACTTCATTTTCTTAAGTCTAATTAAATTTTACTTTGAGATCCTGTCCCTCCATGCTGCTGGAAAATTCATCTCTCATTCATTTGTTGGATGGGGTTCAGGGAAGCCCTTCCCTATTGCCTAAATTAGTGTAAGAATCCTGATACTTCTGTCCAGGAAATGGGGATATGATATGTAAGTCTTTAGTTTATTGTGGTCACCTTGATAACCTCATTGTTCAGGCACCACATTCACTAGAAGTGGTTTCAAGCCCTTCATGTGAGGCTTGTGCATGGAAATCACTGACAAGCCTGGATCCCTGGTCTTTCATATGTAGCTTCCTTGGGGCACTCCCCAGATCTTGCTACCTCCCAAAATAACTGCTGAAGATCTAGCCATGGTTTCCTGCTATTTGAGGCACATAATTATTTCTATCACCTTTCTGGAGGAATCTGTAGTCTTAGTGATATTCTTCCCACACTTCTTCCCTCTGCAAAAAATTTCTCAATGAGTTCAGGCTTTTAGAGGGAAAAAAAAAAGCCAAGAAAAAACTTGCCTTCAGGGGCATTTTGGACTTGGCCTTGCAGACAAACCTCCTTTTAAGCAAGAGATTGCAAGCATCTGGCTACCTTCTGGAAGAGGTGGACAGGGAATAAGGCAGCAAAAACAATTCACAAAATAATATGTCAATAAATTATCTGGCCAAAAGTTTAAACCCCTCCATTTTTCATTTTCAAAGTATAGGTAAATACCTGTCCTTTGTAATGCCCATCACAGTTTCCATTTTAAATCAATCTGTGTGATTATTTTGTTAATATCAGTCATTAATATTATTTTATTAGTTATGACCTCCGTAGTGTGGCCTCCCTGATAGCAGATAGCAAGACTAGTTTTAATCACTAGTATAGTCTTTAAAGCCAACATCATATCTGGCAATATGAGCGTTCCATAAGCTTTTGTTGAATTAATAAATCAACCAGGCTGGGTACAATGGCTCACACCTGTACTCCCAGCACTGGCAGACCAAGGGGAGAGGATTGCTTCAGCTCTGGAATTTGAGATCAGCCTGAGCAAGAGCAAGACCCCCATCTCTACTAAAAATAGAAAAATTAGCTGGGTGTCATGGCATGTGCCTATAGTCCCAGCTACTCGGGAGGCTATGGCAAGAGGATGGCTTGAGCCTAGGAGTTTCAGGTTACAGTGAGCTATGATGACACCACTGCACTCTAACCAGGGCGACAGAGTAAGTCTCTGTCTCAAATAAATAAATAAACAAACCAATAAATAATTGAGTATAAAGTATTCTACAACCTCCATCAGTAGAGAAAGATGCTTTGCTTTCTTGTTTTGCTAAAATTAAATGTTTTGCTTTCTTGCAGCTGTCTCCTATATATAATCTGGTTCCAGTGAAAATAAAAGATGCACACCTAAAGAAGCAAAATTTGGAAAGAGCCATTGGAGATTATATCGATGAATTCAGCACAAGAAAATGCCACCCATGCCAAAATGGAGGTACTGTGCTTTTGCTGGATGGACAATGTTTGTGTTCCTGCCCACTCATATTTAAAGGAATTGCCTGTGAAATCAGAAAACAAAAGCTTTCTTAAGGTAAGAAAGATTTATTTAATGTTATCAAGGACGGAAATATGCACTTTGGGGTTATTTACTTTGAAAACTACCTCTTGAATTAATTTGTACTCAACTTCTAGATTACTCATGTAAACAGAGGATAGAAACTGACTGAATAGTGAAAAGGGACAAATCAGCCTTTACTGTCATTTTAACATATTCTACATAATTAAATAGAACTATAAATAAATAATAAATTATAATTATTATATTACTTTTTGATTATAAAAGTATTTATATAAAAAGTTTACAGAAATATAATATCAAGGTACTATCTAGGATTAATAAATGTTAAATATATAAATGTCATATATACTTTATATATGCTTATATTATATACTATAAATACATGTGTATGTCTGTATATACATAGACATAGACACATATACTCCAAAACCCATTTTTAAGAAAAACAATAATAGATCCAATAGAATATTTTGTACCACATCCCCTCTTCCCAAAAAAGTCATGTTGCCATTCCTCTCATACTGAGGTATAACCACTTTCATTAAGTTGATGTGTATCTTTCTAGTACATATATTTGTACTTGTACTAAATATGTATGTACCAATAAAAAATTTTGATATTGTTTTGTATATTTTTTAATTTATATAAATGGTATTTACTAGATTTTTATTTTGCATTATTAACTTTTTAGTGTTGAAGAAAATTGAGATTCTGTCTTATATTATAAATTTAAGCAACTGGAATCATATTATTTCACTTTTTATAAGAGGAAATTACTTTAGTCGTGTTTCTAATACTAAGAGTATCCGCTTAGTCTTTCATTCTGCTGAAATTAATTAGAATCCTCATAGATAAGTGAGATCTTAGCCCAAGTGTTACTCATCACAAAATTAGCTAGTAAGATTCACTTTCTATGGCAATCATAGGTCACATTGTTTGACTGAATAAATATGGTTTCCTACAACAACATTTCTAAAACAATTACATAGTTTCTTAAAACAAAGATTCGCATCCTCAAGTTTATCATTCAACCATACTTTCATCTCTCACAATAAAGTTTTTAATACTACAAGAACTTTTTCCTGCTTCTTAGCAAATGCACCTAGAAACTCAATGATACAATGACAAAATACATAAGTTAGGATTTAATTTAAATTTTAGGGTAATTGATTTATAAATGTATGCTAACTCTGTCTCTCATCTATCTACAGTGTCAATCTAGTGCTTTGCATTCCAAAAAACTTTTGTACTCTCCAAAAATGCATGCTATTTGGTACTTATGACTTCTATTTTCTACCTATTTCTATGTGGAATATTCTCCTGCTTTCTCTGTGATTTCTTCAGTTCTATCTTCTAATTTTCCAATTATTTTATTCAATTATGTGTGGTATATCACTGCAGTTCCCAATCATGGCCTGTTAGGAACCAGGCCACACAGAGCAGGTGAGCAGCGGGCAAGCAAGCGAAGCTTCATCTGTATTTACAGCCACTCCCCATCACTGGCATCACTGCCTGAGCTCCACCTCCTGGCAGATCAGTGGCAGCATGAGATTCTTATAGGAGCAAGAATCCTACTGTAAACTGCATATGTGAATGATTTAGCGTGTGCTTTCCTTATGAGAATCTAAGGCCTGATGATCTGAAGTGGAGCTGAGGTGATGATGCTAGTGCTGGGGAGTGGCTGCAAATATAGATTATCATTAGCAGAGAGGTTTGACTACACAATAAATGCAATGCACTTGAATCATCCTGAAACCATCCCCAGCCTCCTGGTCTGTGGAAAATTTGTCTTCCATGAAACTTGTCCCTGGTGCCAAAATGGTTGTGGACCACTGGTCTATCCTTTAACTGACCTATCGAGAAATTATTTTTCTAAAATTTCTATTTGGTTCTTTTTTAAGTCTGACTGTTCTTTTTCTTTCCTAGCCTATTGGATTACTTTTTTACTTTTATCTCTTTGAACATATTAACCATATTTGTAAGGAAGTCCTTTCAGATTGCTTCAGTAAATACAGTTTCTGCAGTGCAATTCTCTGCTAAGTCTAAGTCTATACCAACTCTCATGGTATGTTTTTCTTCCTTCAGTAGCTAGTGATTTTTTATTACAGGCTTAGTCTTTGGTGGGAAATATTTCCTGCGGGAATCCTGTCTACCCTGGGTAGTGAAGGTATTCCTAGGGTTAGTTTGCTTCTTGGGTCATCCTATTGTTTCTGTCAGTTTGTTTGTTTGTTTGTTTTTTAATCTTCTTGCTGTGACCAGTAAACTTATTGGTTTTATATCAGTTTTTTTAATATAAATTTCTTGATTTTTTCAGGTTCCACCTTTTGTGTTTCATGAATAATGAAAATCAAATTCTCTCCCCAAATATATAACATTTTCCTAGGTCACTAGGTATCTTTCAGTTGACTTTTCACACCTGACCCAGGATGGCCCACCAGTTCCTTACTGAGACATTAAACCATACTGAAATCTTTCTTGATGAATCTTTCCCTCAAAGTAGCTCTTCTAGGCATCCACATTTCTGTAGAATATTTAGCTTCCCACTTACACTGAGTCCACCCCCATGACGAGACTGAAAACCCTAACACATCATCTTTTTTTTTCCATGCCATTTACTTAGCCTAGAAAGCTTCCAACTTTCTTGTTCCTCAACTTATCCAACTTTCCTCTCCTTCATTCGCTTTTTGTTTCTACTGCTTCTAGACCAATGGTTCTCAACCTGGCTGATCATTGGATTTACCTGGTTCTCTTCTCTTTTTTTTTGAAAAAAAAAGAAAAGAAAAGATAAAGACAAAACAAAACAGATGTCCATTCCAAGCCAATTAAACTTCTGTGGTAGATCCTGCCTGGGTATAGTACATTTTTTAACCTTTTGATTATTCTAATCTATAGCCAGGGTTAAAAACATCCATAGGTTGATGAATCCAAGCCAATTAGCCTCTCTTTGATGAGACCTTTTCCAATTTCTCCAGTAATCATTTCTCTGTCAACACTCCCTGAGCACTTCACTCTGTTTTTCCAGCTCTAATCACATAGACTCTCCCTACACAAGATGAATATCCCCTCTAGTATGAAAATGTGCCTCATATCTTAAACCTCATTCTATTCGCCAGCACCCAGACAGTATGGCCCATCATGGTGCAATAGGATAAGGAGATGAATACATGGATGGGTAGATGGACCCAAAGTGAAGTCCTATTAATCATTAAGATTTGATACTCTTTTGTTTTCTCTAGGATTGCCATCTCCTAACCCCTACCAAAAGAAAAAAAAAATAGAGCTCTTGGCTTCTCTGAACTTCTATGGAAGAAAAAAACACCAGGACCTTCCAATGTAAGATTCTGCTCCTGGAGATGGTCTTCTCTACCAAGTAAAGAGCAACACACTTCATGAAAATCCTACCAACCTCTGAAGTCTCCTCATTTTTAGGTCTACAATGTTTTTTTTTCTTCCTTAAACATCTATACTGTTTCCATTTTTTATTCCCTAATGAGGAGACAGCAGCGAAATACGAAATACGCTAGGAATGCTTTCTCCTACAGGCAATGCCAATCTCTTGCTAATAAAACAAAATTAAGTTGAAAACAGAATGTTGGTTTAAAAGACTTTAAAGTAATTGCCAAACTACTTTGTATGATTAATATATTCTGCCAGTTCCAATACACATCTGTATCGTGCAATGTGGCTCTTATTTACATAGTTGTGTTTTGTTTGGTTATTTGTTTATACGTGCATACATTCATTCACAAATACTTACTGAGCACCTACCACATGCACAGCACTCTCCTTTTACTAGTCTTAGCTCTCCAATTTAACTCTACGTGTGCATGGGAAAAAGTGTGTCATATTTGAAACCAAAACATTTTAGTTTACTTTAAAAAAAAATTGAACTCATAGAGATAGAGAGTAGAATGATGGTTACCAGAGTCTGAGAAGGATAGAGTGGGAAAGGATAAAGAGGGGATGGTTAATGGGTACAAAATTACATTTAGGTAGAAGGAATAAGATACAGTGTTCAGTAGCACAATAGGTTATCTATAAACCATTAGTTGAAATCATGTGAAATTGCCTCTCTTCAATCATATTTTACCAAAACAATAAAAAACCCAAAAATTTCATATGATACAACTTAAACCTAGACTTATGAGTTGTATAAGGTAAGGCTACCAACCTAAGAAGCTGATTAACATTTGCTTTACAATTTTAGCCATTAGATGACATGGTACTTAGGACCTGAGACCTTTTGAAAAGGTCTGAGAACAAGAAATAAAGGAAAGAAAGAAAGAAAATACAAAATACAAAAAGAAAAATGCAAAATCAAAATTGATTATTAATTAAACATCAACAATATGTATCATGTCAACTTCATTGTTATTGTTAATACACATTTCACATATTTATAAATAAATTTTGTTAATTTTTCCTACTTGGCAGAAATTCTCAAAAATACATATGATTACTCAGAGATAACAGTAAATAGATTATTATAGGTAAATAATTTCAAAGGCACAATTTTAAAAATAATTTTCAAGTTTTTTTTTACCAGCAAAGAAAATGTTTACTGAATATGGGATGCATTTTAATATGTTGGGTACAATAAGGAGATGGTGCTCTAAAAATAAAAGTTTCCAGGACCTTCAGGGTCTTAAATTTATTCTTGGAGCTCAAGAGAAGTCCCATCACCTGTCTTACAAACCACTGGGTGAATCAGAAAGAAGTAGGATTTGTTAAATACATGTAAATGCTGAACTCTGCTCAAACAATCCACTATTGAGAGAGTTTTTAGCGGAGAGTATCTGGCTCAAGGAAGGAGTTATTAGAATAACTCCTGAGAATTCCTTCCACCTTTAGGAATTACAAATGTCAAATAATAAAAGAGCTAAGCCTTGACCTGACCCCCTCACAGTTTAATGATTTCTCAGAGTACTTTCTATGGTAATGAAGGGCTGGGACCCTCTAGGTCCACTGTTGATGGCAGGATCCTCTAACTTCTTACCAAAGGTGGCATATCTGATAGAGCATTTCCAGCAGGGAGCACCATCAAGACACCAGAAACTGCCCAACAGTAATCAGCACAGAGCAGAAAGTCTCAAGGCCTAAACTGAGGGAAGATCACTAGAAACTGGGAACGGTGAAGACCTCCCGGGTACTAGGCATCACATGGCTCATCCTGGATTGTTGTTTGGAGACAGCAGATGTAGTTTAGTCTGTGCAGATGGAGTGCATTATAACTGACCCCCACCTATGCTCTCTAAGAGGGCCACCACCAATGCAGGGAAAGGGGCAGGTGGGGACAACGGTCCTCTGAAGCCCAGGCCATACATTCAAATCATTACACTGAACCACTATCCAAAGGAGCCATTATCAACAGGACCTAGAGAAGCTGGATGGCTCTTCATGTTCACTAGGGCCTGATGGACAAAAGAAGCTTCTGTGTCTTGCTACATTTTTACTTGTCTCCCCTTTTATACTCAAAACTCAGGCTGCTTATTCATGCTACTCATCAGAGTAGACATTCAACATACACCTGTCGACTAATAAGTGTTCCAGGTGTGGGTCTGGATTCTCATCCTGGCTGTTTACCACTGTCTCACCCCAAGGCCCTTTGACTGTGTTGTGGGATACAACAATAGTCAGTCTTCCAATAGTTATATGAAAAACAACCCAAAATGGTGCATCAAAGACTAGGCTCAGTTAAGTTTTTTGTTTTTTTTTTTTTAAAGGAACTATTTTCACACATGTAATTCATAGGACAAACACCTATTTATCTCTATCTCTCCTGGCCCCCGCCTCTTGTCCCTCCACCCCCACTTCATGCCCATTACCTACTACCATACTAAGAGCAGTGAAATGACTCAAGAAAAGGGAATGGTGTGGCCACTTAGCAATGCATAAGTTACTAAACTGCAAGCCCTAAAATATGCTTGGGGATATGTTGATTCATTGACATTATTCATATAAAATCTTGTAACCTAGTAGGAAAGCAATAAATAATATTAATAGCTATTACTACTGTTGTTATACAAGGCTATTAATCCTTCCAAGTGTAACTCGTAACATTTGTGACATTAGACAGCCAATAAGATATTAATAGCAGGGTAGCTTAGTACTCTTCTCTAAATAATTGATGGGATTAGTGCACAGTCTTAGTCTATTCAAGCTTCTGGAACAAAATACACTAAACTGGGTGGTTAATAAACAGTAGAAATTTATTTCTTACAGTTCTAGAGTCTGAGAAGTTCAAGATCAAGATGCCAGCAGATTCCATGTCTGGTGAGGACTCACCTTTTGGTGTACTTTCTTGCTGCATCCTCACACAGTAGAAGGGGCAAATGAGTTCCCTCAGGGTTCTTTTAAAAGGACATTAATCCCATTCATGAAGATGAAGCCTCCCAAAGGGGCCTAATCACCATCCCAGGGCCCCACCTGTTGATACCATCACACTGGGGAGTAGGTCTCAACACATGAATTTGGGAGGGGACACAAACATTCAGAAAATAGCAAAGACTTATTTTTTTATTGTGGCAAAATATACATAACATAAAATTTACCAATTTAACCATTTTAAGTATACACTTCTGTGGTATTAACTACATTCACATTGTTGTACAACCATCTCCAGGAATTTTTCATCATCCCAAACTTAAACTGTACCTATTAAATATAACTCCCTAATCTCCACTCCACCAGGCCTGGTAACCACTGTTCTACTTTATGTCTCTATGAATTTGTCTATTTTAGGTACATCATGTAAGTTGAATCATAGAACATTTGTCCTGCTGTACCTGACTTATTTCACTTAGCATGCCATCAAGTTTCATCTATGTTGTAGCATGTATTAGAATTTAATTGTTTCTAAGGCAGGATAATACTCCATCATATATAAATACCACACCAACTTCTCTATCATCTTGAGTTCCCTGGCAGGAGATCCATCCCTGCCTCAACACATGGGAAGCATAGTGAGTGCCTGAAGAGAGAAATATTTCTGAGGACAGCCAGAGACAAATGAGGGAGCTAGGATTTCCATCTTTGGCCCAGGAAACTATACTCTGTAACTCTGCCAAGGGAGATGCCAAATCAGAGTGGCTGTTCAGAAGCACTATGCCGTAGGAAGTATGTTTCACAGATCCCCTGGGCACAAATACCTAGGCAGCCTTTCCACACTGCTGGGATATCCTTTTTGGGACCTCCTCCATTCAGGACAGGCAGAACTCTTATCTGTTTTTAGAGCCTAGATGAACCTGGACTTAAGGTGCCAGCTAGTGCTGAAAAGAAAGCAATGGCATAGCAGGAAAAGCAATTAAAAATTCAACTGGTAAATTATGAAAAAATCTCTTAAAAAACGTATCTAATAAAAACCAAAACAATCTTGCTAGACTTGGGAAATTGGAAAAGAAAAATAAATCCTTTTTAGGTGCTAGTGTTGCAGCTAAAGAAACGATAAAGGGAATTTTTCAACCAGAAAAGGAAAAAAAAAACACTAACATACAAAAAGAAAACATTTGAAAGTATAAAACACACTGATAAAATTAAGTAAAAAAACAACCCCGGAATACTCTGATACTGTCATTGTGGTGCTCAGTCCACTCATAACTCTAGTACAAAGCCTAAAAGGCAAATCTACAAAAGCAATAATAACTACCCAAACCTCTTAAGAGATAAGCAATATAAAAATATGTAAATTGAGGTAACCATAAGTCAAAATGTGGAGGTGATGGAGTTAAAGTGTAGAGGCTTTTTTTAGTTCTTCCTTTCCTTCTTTGTTTCTACTTTTTTTTGCGATGTAAAATAAGTTCTCCTCTCTTTAAAATAACTTTTTTATCTATAAGATGTTTTTTGTAAGCCTTTTGATAACCACAATGCAAAAACCTATAATAGATATACTAAAAACAAAAAGCAATCAATTAAAACATACTATCAGAGAAAATTACTTAATCACAAAGGAAGACAGAGAGAAAAAAAAGAAAGGAAGAGAGAAGTTATAAAACAACCAGAAAACAAGTAACAAAATGGCAGTAGTAAGTCCTTACTTATCAATTATCACACCAGATGAAAACTGACTCAATTATCCAATTAGAAGATATAGAGTGGCTGAATGAATAAGAAAACAAGATCCAACTACATGCTCTCTACAAGAAACCCATCCCTATAAAAAGACATATAGAGGCTGAAAGTGAAGGAATGGAAAAAATATTCCATGTTAGTAGAAACCAAAAAGAGGAGTAGCTATACTTATACCAGATAAAATAGACTACAAATAAAAGACTGTAAAAAGAGACAAAGAAGGCCACTATATAATAATAAAATGATAGATTAAGCAAGAGGATATAACAGTTATAAATATTTATGCACATAATACTGGAGCATCCAATTATATAAAGCAAATATTAGTAGATCTAAAGGGAAAGGTAGATTTCAATACAATAACAGTAGTGGACTTCAAAACCCCACTCTTAATAATAGATCAACCAGATAGAAAATCAACAAAGAAACATCAGAGTTAAAATATACACCTGACCAAATAGGCCAAACTGACATTTGCAAAATGTTTCACCCAACTGCTACAGAATACACATTATTTTGATCAGCATATGGAACATTCTCCAAAATTGACCATATTTTAGGCTACAAAACAAATCTCAATGATCATTTCAATAGATGCTGAAAAAGCATTTCATAACAGTCAACATCGCTTTATGATAAAAATCCTCAATACACCGGGTATAGAAGAAACATACCTCAAAATAATAAAGGACATATATGACAAACCCACAGCTAACACCATACCGAGCAGGTAAAAATTGAAAGCCTTTTCTCTAAGATCTGGCACAATACCAGGATGCCCACTTTTACCACTTTTATTCAGCATAATACTGGAAGTCCTAGCTAGAGCAATTAGGCAAGAAAAGAAATAAAGGGCAACCAAACTGGAAAGGAAGAAGTCAAATTAACCTTGTCCTCAAATAATGTGATCTTATATTTAGAAAACCCCAGAAGACTCCATGCAGAAAACTGTTAGAACTGATAAACAAATTCAGTAAAATTGAAGGATACAAAATCAACCTACAAAATCAGTAACATATATATATATGCCAATAGCAAACAATCTGCAAAAGAAATCAAAAAGGTAATTCCCTGCAAAGATCAATTTAACTAAAGATGTGAAAGATATATAGAAGGAAAATTATATAACACTGATGAAAGAAATTGAAGAGGATGCAAAAAAATGAAAAGATGGTTCCTGCTCATGGATTGGAATTAATATTGTTAAGATGACAATATTACCCAAAGCAATTTACAGGTTCAATGTAATCCCTATCAAAATACTAATGGTATTCTTCACAGAAATAGAAAAAACAATCCTAAAATTTGTATGGAACCACAAATGACCCCAAATATCCAAAGTGATCCTGAGCAAATAGAACAAAGCTGGAGGCATCACCCTACCTGACTTCAAATTGTACTATAAAACTACAGTAAACAAATCAGCATTGGACTGGCATAAAAACAGATACATAGACAAATGGAACAGAGTAGAGCAGCCAGATATAAATCCCCACATTTACAGCCAACTCATTTTTGACACAGGCACTGAGATAATAACGATGGGGAAAGGAAGTCTCTTTAATATAAAGTCCTGGTTAAACTTGATAACAATATGCAGAAGAATAAAACTAGACTCCTATCTCTCCATATACAAAAGTCAAATCAAGACAGATTAAAGATTTAAATTGAAGACCTGAATCTACGAAACTACTAGAAGAAAACGGGAAAATACTCCAGGACATTGGTCTGGGCAAAGTTTTTTGTGTAAGACAACACAAGCACAGGCAACAAAAACAAAAACAGACAAATGGGATTACATCAAACTAAAGAGCTTCTGCACAGCAAAGGAAACAATCAACAAAGTGAAGAGACAATCTACAGAATGGGAGAAAATATTTGCAAACTGTCCATCTGATAAGGAGATAATAACCAGAACTTACAAGGAGCTCTAACAACTCAATACCAAAAAATCAAATAATCTAACTGAAAAAAATGGGCAGAGAATCTGAATAGACATTTCTCAAATGGCCAACATACAAATGGCCAACAAATATATGAAAAAATTATCAACATAACTAATTATCAGAGAAATGCAAATCAAAACCACAATAATATATCAGATATCATCTCACCTCAGTTAGAATGGCTTTTATAAAAAATATAGAAAATAACAGATGCTGGTGAGGATGTGGAGAAAGGGGATCCCTTGCACACTCATGGCAGGAGTGTAAATTAGTACAGCCACTATGAAAAAAAAGCATGGAGTTTCCTCAAAAAAACTAAAAATAGAACTACCATATTATCCAGAAATTCTACTATGTGGTATTTATCTAAAGGAAAGGAAATCAGTAAAACAAAGAGATATCTGCACGCCCATGTTTATTATAGCACAATTCACAATAGCCAAAATGAATCAACCTAAATATCCATCAGTGGATGAGTGGATAAAGAAAACATGGTATATATACCATGGAATAGTATTCATCCGTAAAAAATGATGAAATCTTGTCATTTGCAGCAACATGGATGGAACTGGAGGTCATTATGTTAAGTGCAATAAACCAGGCACAGAAAGACAAATACTGCATGCTCTCACTCATCTGTGGGAGCAAAAAAATTGGACCTCATAAAGATAGAGAGTAGACTGGTGTAGGTTAGTAGGTTTGGAAAGGTAGGGGAGACAGGAGGATGAAGAGGTTGGTTAGTGAGTAGAAATGTATACTTAGATGGAAGAAATAAGACATGGTGTTTGATAGATCAGTAGGGTGACTGTAGTTAACATTAATCAATTGTACATTTCAAAATAGCTAGAAGAGAATAATTAAAATGTTCCTAGCATAAAGAAAAGATAAATATTTAAGGTAATGGATATCCCAACTACCCTGGTTTGATTATATGAATGTATCAAATGATCATATGTACCCTCAAAATATGTACATCTATTATATATCAATTTCTTTAAAATTTTTAATTAAAAAAATAAAGTAAGAATCCAACTTCATTCTTGTGCTTGTAGATATCCAGATTATCCAACCTAATTTATTGATTAGTGATTTTTTTTTTAAGCCATGTGCTAGTTTCAAGTCAATCATCCTATAAGGGACAAGAAAAAAGGTCAGAATGGCATTGAGTCATTTGACAAATTATGTTCTAATAAATTTGTTTTCATAGCCACACTACAGGTACTCCTAGTTCTCCTAGTACCATTATTAAATAGTAGCATTAAGCTCTAAAATGCAGTATAGAATTAAAAATAGAAATATTTCTCTTCTGACCATAACGGAGATTGTCACTAGGTTACATCCAGGCATGAATAATTTTGCATTAGGTCAGGTTTTTTTTTTTTTGAGACAGAGTCTCACTCTGTTGCCCAAGCTAGAGTGCCCTGGTGTCAGCCTGGCTCACAGCAACCTCACACTCCTGGGCTCAAGCGATCCTCCTGTCTCAGCCTCCCGGGTAGCTGGGACTACAGGCATACGCCACCATGCCCGGCTAATTTTTTCTATATATTTTTAGTTTGTCAATTAATTTCTTTCTATTTTTAGTAGAGACGGGGTCTTGCTCTTGCTCAGGCTGGTCTCGAACTCCTGACCTTGAGTGATCTGCCCAGAGTGCTAGGATTACAGGCATAAGCCACCACGCCCAGCCCTAGGTCAGATAATTTTGTATTTAAGTAGGCTTCCTGGGTAATGAATTCTAAATTGAGAAAATAGCATTAAAAAAAAGACTAAATTTGAGTAACTTTTCAAATGGAGAGAATAGTATGATTCTAAGATGCAATGAAGAAAGGGAGGAAGAGAGGGAGGAAGGGGGGAGAGAGAGAGAGACACCCAAGGAAAAAGAGTAAAATCTAGAGATGTTTTTAAATTGACTATTTTTCACATATTTGAAATTATATTCTAAAAGTACAAAAAGCATGAGGCTTTATTAATATTTATACTGTACTAAAATGGAAATATTCTATTTTAAAGTAAACTAGGAAACACACTAGGAACACTACACACAACACACACACTAGGAAAATAAGTACATTTACACCTGCAATTAACTTACAGTGGGAAAGGGAAAGAAATGATAGAGTGACCATTTTTCCCTTTGTTGTCTTCTCTGGTTCTGTTAAATTCTAAGACACATCTGTTTGCCTTCCAACTTTTCTTGCCTAACCTTCCTGCTGGGAAAGAAACTGAGTATGAAAAAAGGAAGGAAGGAAGAGAGAGTAAAAGAGAGACAGGAAGGAAAGAAGGAAGGAAGGAAGGAAGGAAGGGAGGGAGGGAGGGAGGGAGGGAGGGAGGGAGGGACGGACTTTTTATGTGGAACTTTCTCTTTCTTTAATTCATCAAAGACAAATTATCATTAACAAAATGGCAAGAGCAGTAACTGACCTCATGAGGGTGTATGTCAGTTGAATCTTGTCTTGGAGATCCAGTAAAGCAAAAGGATCATGACTTGGCTTCTGCTTCTGAGAACAATATGGAAGGATGGAAGAGGTGAGAAGCGATGAGAAGGAAAAAGCAGAACCTGACAGACCAGCAGAGCCTCATGAGTTCCCAAAGACCCAAGGAGAGGGCAAGATACAAATAATGGGCAGTGGATTAATAAAATGTGGTATATGTATACCAGGGAGC